>OY720449.1:35481618-35594118 GCA_963082715.1 Harpalus rubripes
TAATAGCGCTAAATGTGTGAAAAATGATATTTTACATAGATTTTTTAAGAAAATCTGTTAAAATCTTCAAATGAGGGTACTTCCGGTTGATCAATTATAACCAAAATCTAAACGCTTTTCATATGGATATAACGAAGAAGAATACGAAAGAATTATAATTTTTGGAATCCTAGTATTAGAGCAATCGCAGGCGAAAATTTTGTCACACACATACACATACGAGTTCATACATACATACATACATACATACATACATACACACATCATCGTAAACATGGTATTCTAGGGACCCTTAAACGTGCTTATTCATCAACAAGACACCACCGAATTTTTTGACCAAAGACAATACCTTCCTTACCTAAAGGTAACGGAGGGTAAAAATGCTGTTTATTTACGAGTAAGCTATTTGATTTTCAAAAAAAAAATGCATAGGGTACATTCTTGATTTTAGAAAAATAGTAAATTTTTATAAATACCATGTATAGAACAATACATAATTTTGGTTACCTATCCATCTAAGGCATTTTTTTAAAATTTCGTTCGAATGACACTTTATTTTTACAGTAGATTTTGAGTTATGACATTAATTTTTATATGTGCTAAGCGCTACCACAATTAAAAAAGGATTTATTTATGTTTTTCATTGAATTCTATACAATTTATCTCATATGTTTTTTTCAGTTTAAAAACAAATATAAAATATTTATAAAATAAACAATTAAAAAAAATATTATGAGTGTGAAACGGGACAGACTGTATATAATATAAATGATATTACTGAATAAAGAAATTATTTATTGTCCTGCAAAAAATTTTAAAACAATAATTTTTATAAACATATTTTGATTGAATTACCTATACAATTATAATCTGTCATTTATTTTGATGAAAACTGTGTTTACATAATTGATTTAAATATTAATTGTTGAATATTTTAATCTGTAAACATTTGAACATGCCTATAGGATTTCAATAAAAAGTATTTAAGTTAAAACTAAGCAAAAATACGTTAAAAATTAAAAGCCATAGCCTTTTTGAAAAATAAAAAATGCTGCGAAATATAAATCATTACTTAAATGTAGTGAGCGTTTCCACACTCCTAACTGGAAATAAATAACAAAAGTGGAGACAAATTTAGATTATAAAATAGTAGGTACCGTCAAAAGAATGTGGTAAGAAGAGCATTCTTTCATTTTCTAATTGCTTAACCTCTTTAAGTAATCCTATTTATTTCAAATATTAAATAATAGCTATATTATAAATATTAAATATTACGAATCACGTAATATATGTAATCATAAACTTTTCTCTACATTAATTTTATTTTTATATAATAACAACGCGGCAAAATGCAAGGTTTATGTAAGAGTTCATTGAAATTCATAACATATCAGACAATATGACAGGCATGTGGTAAATAAAATAGTAAAGAATTTTGTTTGAAATAGAGCCTGTCATCGTTTTTAGTAGCATAAATCTCAAAACTGATTACATCTCCGTGTAAAAATAAAGCTCTCATACGTATTCGTTAATATAAAGTTTTGACGTAGGTAAAAAACATGAGCTCATTTTTCTATAATGTAATATACATTGGTAGGTTCTAATTATACGAAACATATTGATGAAAATAATGTAAAATGTGATCTATTTATATACGTAGTACTGGCAATTAAAGTGATAGCTGCTAAAGGTACCAATTTTCTTTTATTGCAGGGCAGAGTTGCTAAATGTGTACTGGTCAACTAAATAGTACTGTTCATTTTCTCGCCAATTCTGTTTAAAACACCAATGAACTTTAAGGAAAGTATTACTTCCGGTTGATGTTGTTTAAAGTTATATACGGGTTTTAAATATCAAATTTGAGAAGTTTTGGATCATACTTTAACATATTTTTTCTAGAAAAACTGTTTATGGCTTTAAGTGCTAGTTCCGGTTTATCAATTTTATTAATTCTCATTAATTCTCATTCTCATTAATTTTTACAAAAATCTATTCAGAGCTTCAAGTAAAGTATCACTTTCAGTTTATCAATTTTAGCCAAAATCTAATATGTTATTTTCCTTGATATAAAAGTTTAAATACTAAACTCTAATAGTTCTGGATTATATTTTAATATAGCTTTTCATTAAAAACTGTCATGGACTTCAAGTAAAGTACTACTTCCGGTTGTCAAATTTTACCCAAAATCTAATCAACTCTTTACGTGAATGCAGAAAGCTTAAATACGGAAAATAGAAATTTTTGGAAGACATACAAACACAGGCACACAACACACACACACACACACACACACACACACACACAAACGCGCACACGCACGCACGCACTCATCATCGTAAAATAGTAAAAACGTGTTGCCGGGACCCTAATTCGTGCTTATTCACTGAAAACTTACTATCGAATTTTTAACCGAAAGCGTTACCTCTCTTAATTTAATTTTTGTTTATTTTCCGACAACATAGAAAAAAGAATATATTATTGTCTCAATTTTAAGTTATAAATATGTATTAATTTTTGTATTGTTTTTGTTACATGTTATTAATAATATATATATATATATATATATATATATATATATATATATATATATATATATATATATATATATATATATATATCCAAAACCTAAGGCTCTAAAAGCAAGATTCATATTATTTTCATAATTTTGGAAACAGGGCAATATGATTTTAGGAATACGTTTCCTTAAAGATATATTTTACATTGCCATAAATTTTCGTACCAATTCATGCTGAATAAAAAATAATACAAAAAATCTCTTAAGTAATACGATTTTAGCTACTTTTGCCTATGCAAGGTGTAAAGGCCTGTGTCCACGATGCTAGAAATCGTTCCGAGTCCTCGATCACATTTTTTGATCTTAAACATTGAACTTGTATAACTACAGATGTCAGGTTGGTCGAATTTTCAGCCTTTACTACCAATACTAAAAACTAATAAAACATAACCAAGAAATTATCTCGGCAGTAAGTAAATTAAATTTTTACAACGAATATATTAATTTATTTATAAGTAATTATTTATAATCAATATCAAAAATGAGTAGAATTAGGTAATATTTATAACCTTATCATTTTCGAGCTTATCAAACATCAAACGTGAAGATTTTAAATTGGTAACATTTAAATGAAATTAGCAACTTGTACGAAAAAATGGGACAGAACGCATTTTTTCATTCTAATTTTCTATTCGATTTTTGCGTCCGAGTTGATAGTGTCCACGATCCGAGATATTGAATTGCGAACTATATCCGAGAACTTAGGTCGATTTCTAGGATCGTGGGCACAGGCCTTAACAGAAATAAGTACAGTAAATTTAACTAGTAACAAAACTCGGAGCAACAATATTTCTTAGTAACTTTTTATTCCAAATCTATTTTTTGGAAAAAATACTTCCAATTTTGAGACAGAAATAAGTACATTAAATGAAAGAACTCGTCGAGAGCAACAATATTTTTAGTAACTTTTTTGAAATCTCAATTTTTTAGGCAGGTAATAAAATTTTTGACGAAAAATTTTAACACAATATCTAGTTTACAAAAAAAAAGGTTACTGAGAAATATTATTGCTCTCGATGAGTTGTCACTGGTTAAATTTAATGTACTTTTTTCTATTTCACCTTGTATAATAAACGTGGTCATACCAACTTGGTTGAGAATAAGTGTTCGGGAGGGTCACATTATACTGGTTGACCGTGGAATCAAGGATAGAGAAATAGCAGGAGCTGTGAGCATATCGAACAAACGCGAGCTAGAAATATCATCGGAGCTTCTGGCGGTTTTACATTAAGATTGAAACTTTACATGGTAATAATCCGACAAAAATCCACAGTGCTTAAAGTGAAGTTTGCGGTGACTTAACAGTGGACCGTAGTACAGTTTATGACTAATCTTCTTCGTGGGTGATCGTGTGGGTATACATTAATATCTAAGACCAGGAAGGGCATACAGTATTATCCAAGACCAGGAAGGGCATACACTATTATCCAAGACCAGGCAGACCGAAAACATCAACAGATGAACAAAGAAGACCTTCGTGCGGAACTTTCTGAAACCACAGGGATTCCACCAACGTCAGTTTTCCGAATTTCGGAAATATCAAGAGAAAAATTTCTACGCGATGTGTCCCTCACTGCTTGACTGATGAACAGAATCAGAAACGTGAAACGCTTGAATATTGCAACCTTGCAGAACAAAGATCCGACTTTGAAGGTCAAGCATTCTTGTATCGAATAGTTGCTCGTGGGTTTAAGAGGACCGGAGTTGAAATCACCGAGAGCTCAATCAAAGGTGAAACAAATTGATTATTACCAAAGAATCATTATGACAGACAGAGTTCCATGTGGAACAAGTAGTACAACAGTTTATTATAGTGACTTTATGCCAAAACTGCGTAGAAAAATTCACAAAACTCAGTTGCTCGAGGCTGGGCCACTCATCATCCATGACAACGCTCGCCCACAAGTCAGAAACGTCGTAACCGAAAAATTGCGTGAATACGGTTGGGAAAGTGTTACCTCAAGCTCCCTACAGTCCGAACAAGAGTCCACCTGACTTCGACGTATTCCCAAATCTAAAACAACCTATACGTCGGCATTGTTTTCCGTCTCTGGAAGAACTTCATACTGCTGTTACCTGAGCCATTTGACCGATGAACAGAGATGGTATTTTAGTGGGAATAGTAGTCCCATATATTGGGATTGGGAGTCGGTCATTGAAAAGCAGGGAGAGTATATTGAAGGATTGTGAAGAGATACTGTAATAAAAATAAACATATAAATAAACTTAAAAAAAATCATTATATGTATTTATGAAATGACCTCGGAAATGACCGTATATTAATAAAACATCGAGCATGAGAAAACTGACAGCCAAGCAGATTCCGCTCTTGTTCACTTTGGACTAAAATGCATTGGAATGCACATTTCCTACAAAAGTCTGCAGGAGCGATTAAGTGAAACGATTGGATGTTTTTCGTAAATTTATCATTTTTGATTTCTGAGTCGAAGAAACAATCAAAATAGTGGATTGTGAAGGATGAACCAGCTTAGAAGAAGGCGAAGACTATTTCATTGGCCGGGAATATAATGGTGACTATTTTTAAAAATAGTCATGTAACATGTGATAGAAATTATATTAAAAAACCAACCGCATTTGAAGAAGAAGAAAGTGCTGTTCTATCTATACATTGCACCGGCCCACACTTTGACTGCCACCAGTGGCAAAAGTCACGATTTTCGATTAGATTTAATATAATTAGCCACTGTATTCACCACACATTGCCCCAACAACTTTTCTGTTTACCCAACTCAAAATTTGTTAAAGGGACAGAGATTTCCATCGAAAGAGGAGTCTCTCATACGTACAAATAGGTCATTTTAAAGAGCAAGTCGTTAACTACTATTTGAACGGGTTAAAGAAGATAGAGCCTCACTGGAAAAATTTGTAACGACGTAAATAATAACTGTTCAATTCTCAAAAAAGTTTAAGCTATTCCTTATTTTTGTATTAGCGCATTATACTGTAATTTTGACATTTTATTTCTTAAAAAACTAATCCTAGTATCTACTTTTTTTGAAAAATAATCAAGATAAAATTTTAAATACTGGAATAACATAGAATTCACTCTTACAAAAATGAGGATTAACTGAAACTTGTTAGAGAATCGAGTCTATGTTGAAAAGTAAAACTTTATTTCGCCGAAAGAATATGTTACGTACAAATTTTTCAGACTACCCTCGTATATTCCCATGAGGTTTACCATAACTTTTAAAAAAAGCGCTCCATAAAAGTGGATGCGTAATACATGCCAATATATCTATATCGCTTTTACGAGGCATAACCTCGCAGGCTTTCAAAGCCATCGCGGAGAGAATACCAAAGAGTTTACAGTTGTGCTATATTAAAATAAGAAATAATTTCGGAGTTTGGCGGGGGTCGGATTAGAATTCGACACATCAGAACCTTAACCAGTCATATAACGCCATGTAATAAATTTAAAAATAAATAGGTACTAGTTTCCAGTTTTATGAAAGATAAACTATTCTGAATTATTCTCTCATATTCCAACAAACCGTATTTATCTGTTATTGCCCCGTAAATTTGTCTTTATTGGGCCATTTGTAAAGTCATTATCATTATCAAAATTGAACTGATACAAAAATTGTTTAGAATTTATGGATAAATGTGCCAGGTGTTCGACTATTATATTCGGTCCATAAAAGTTACAATTACGTATAAACATTAACACTGATTATTAGTTAATTACTTTAAATTATAAATAATGTTCAATTAAAATATATAGGCGATATTGTGAACTCTTATCTCTGCATAATCACAATTGGTCACTTAATAAATATAAAAATGCAAATTGCAAGCAAATTCCGAATTTCTCCGTGAAACCAAAATTATAGTAAAAATATTCCAAAGTTCCGTCATGGTTCACAATTAACAACTTCTAAGTTAACTTTTCTGTCATCAACAGAAGCTGGCCAGCACAACAAGTAATCGCAGAGGCGTTTCGCACTATTTGGTGCTCATCGGTGTGGTTACACTTTGTAATATTTTTATTAATAAATATACTTGGCGTTGTCTTTAAAGAGTATGATTTCGCGTAGTTGTGTGCGACAAGTAACCGGTTGTGGGTCGGACAACCTAGGTTCTAAACTGACCTATGTAATGCAGTCGCCCGTGAAATGAAGCAAGCACCTTTGACGGTTCAAATAGATTTTATTTACGTTTACCGAAATATGAGCATAAAAGCAGATTCAGATTAGTAATTATTGGTACACTCTGAAGGAGATTAAGACATAATGGTATGTTTATTTATATAATAATAATTGGAATCACAATCTATTTCAACATATTTAAAAGTATATATATATATATATATATATATATATATATATATATATATATATATATATATATATATATATATATATACAAATGTATATTAAAATAATGCGTAGAAAATAAAAAAATTAACAAATAAATTAATAAAAAAAACTACTTATATCAAGATTTGATGCCAACTGGCGGCCTGTGTCATTCAACATATCTTTCATTTTCATATAAACGCATGACAATAATATTTATAATTTAGTTTATTTCGTTGTTTCGTTACTTTCTGCATACATTCGCTTGAAAATAGATTGTGGATTTTAAAAAGTGATAGTAGGTGGCTAGCAAGTAGGAATAATTTGGAATAGAGTAGACACGGTGACAAAGATGTTCAAAGCAATAAAAACTCGAATATTTTAAAATACTAATAAATAACTATGCTTAGACCCTGTCATACCGTTTGTTTATATACAGTGCGCAAAAAATTGAGGTCAATTTTAATTACATCATAATTTCAAGCTGGTCACATCTTTTCGCTCATCTCGTATATTCCCTAAGTACCATTTATTTTTTTCGATTGTACGCGATCAGCCTAATTTAGACCTAAATAGAAAATATGTACCGGGTGTCTTACGCCAACCGACATATGTGGGATTTACATAGAAAATCAGTTAATTGTTAATAGTATCTCTCCAGAGCTAGATATTGAAATTTTGTATGCTTATCCAGGGATGTTGATTCTATGGATTACATGTCAAATCAGTCAATTTACATGTGTAATAATAGGAAATTGTGAAAAATTGTCAAATTTCCAGGATTGTTGTTCATATATCGGAAAAAATAGTTCATAAGCAACGGTTTAGATAGCGTAAATAGTAGCGTGTGCGCTTGGTAATAAAAAAAAATTCGGGGAGTCGGGTTCCAAACTAGATAAATCATCTAGATAATATAGTTTTATCTATTATCTTTTCTAGATAATTTTTTCGAAGTTATCTATTATATTATCTAAATAAAAATTATCTTTATCTATTTTTTGAAAATCATCTAGATGCAAATTTTAGTAAGGCATTAAAAAAAGTCGAATTTAAATTAAATAAAGCTGCGCAAGCGTACAGCTGTCGGCCCGCCAGCGCCAGCTGATACCGACTGTCAGTTCATATTTGCACAGAATTTCATTATTAATTTGATGTGCAATTTTTTAAATACATTATATTAATACACCAAAATAATTTATTTTTTCTACTCCCACTTGAAAAAGTTATCATTTCTTCACAATCTGCAGAATGTTATCCTTTAGATTTGGCAATAAAAAATCGTAAGTACTAAGTAAAAGTATTGAATACTTATAAAATAAAACATTATTTTAATAACAAATGTCATTAAGAAAGCCTATATAGGAAAACAAGTACATAAAATGATAATAATTAATAATTTTCAATAAAATTTCAAATTTCTATAGTTCACATTTTCCTTCTTTTCGTTAGTCGTAGAAAAAGTATGTTGTACAACTCGAGTGGAATGTCCATATCGCCTTGATTGAACACTCCGCCTACGGCGTCGTGTTCAAACTTCATCCTCATACGATATGGATATCATATCCACTCTTGTTGTACAAACTACTATTTCCGTTATATATATATATATATATATATATATATATATATATATATATATATATATACATATATATATATATATATATATATATATATATATATATATATATACATATATATATATATATATATATATATATATATATATATATATATATATATATATATATTAAACAAATTATCTATAAAATGTATCTAGATAACTATTAATTATCTGTTACTATTATCTAGATAACTTTTTAAATAATTATCTATTGCCTTATCTAGATAAAAAAAATTGTTAGTCATCTTTATATTTATCTAGATAAAAAATATAATTATCTATTACAACACTGACAACAAATATTCTTGGATTGGTTTAAATGGACTAAATAATTGGCCTGCAAGATCTCCTGACCCTTAGATTTTTTTTGGGTCATTTAAAATAAAAAATTAAGGCCATTATGAATTGACCACTTTAGATCTTAAAGCGGTAATAATGTCTGCAACCTTATTTCAAAATGACAGCTAAGCAAAGTGAGACAACAATGTTATGATCGTCTAGGATTTAACTTAGTACAAAATGGCGGTCATTTTGAATATTTGTTGTATTTTTTTAATTCTTTCTGTTGTAATTAGTGAGATTTATATTTTATAAAATAAATAAGTTGTGTTACTCATAATATATCCAATTTATTAAATATTAATGAAAGATAAAAAAATATTAGATAATAATAAAAATTATTTTGAAAAGTAAAAATTAAATAATAAGTTTTGATATCAACTGGTTCCGAACCCGTCTCTCCGACTTATGTTTGTTACCAAGCACATGCTACCACCGTACTATCAGGACGGTTGCTTGGAAACTATATTTTTCGGGATATGAAGAACAATCTTGGAAATTCTACAATTTTTCAGAATTTTTTCTAATATTACACATGTAGATTGACTGATTTGAAATGTAATCCATAGAATTAGTATCCCCGAATAAGCATACGGAATTTCAACTTAATAACTTGCAATGGGAAGATACTATTCACAACTAATTTATCTAACCATCTTAATCGGGGCCTTCCTTTCGGTCTTTTATAACTCGGCATGTATTTGTACATTCTTTTCGTCATTCTGGTATCTTCCATTCTGTTCAGATGGCCCAGCCATCTGAATCTATGTCTTTTTATTGAAGTAATTATGTCATCGTTTCTATATAGTTCATTTATTTCAAAGTTCATCAGGATTCTATACTGATTTTCGTCGTTTTTGACTGGTCCAAATATTTTTCTAAGTATTTTTCTTTCAAAACGTAGTAGTAAGTTCATGTCTACTTTGCTTAGGGTCCACGATTCTGCCCCGTACATGACTACGGGTTTAATCAAGGTTTTATAAATCAGTAGTTTTATGTTCCTTGTTAACTGTCTCTATATGAGCAGGTGAAGTAGACTATAATAAGCTCTGTCTCCTGCCATGATTCTCCGTTTAATTTCATCTGTTATATCATTGGTTTGAGTTATACTTACTCTAAGATAAGTAAACTGTGTAACTCTTTCAAATTCAAATTCTCCCATTGACATATTAGGTGCCCTATGGCAGTTCCTTCCAACGATCATTACTTTAGATTTTGCTTGGTTCACCTGTAGACCTATCTTACTTGCTGTGTTCTATAGCTCCCTGAAAGCTTCCTTTACTTCATTTTCATGACGGCTCATTATCAGTATGTCGTCCGCATACGCTAGAGTGACGTGTGTTTTGTTAAAGACGGTCCCTTTTGTGTTTAGGTTAACTGATCGAATAGCATGTTCTAGTGCTAAGTTGAATAGCATGGGGGCTAACGTGTCGCCTTGTTTTAATCCTCGCCCAGTTGTGAACGTTTTAGACATCAACTGATTAACTTTAGCTGCTAATTGTTGGTTCTCTGTGGACAATTTGCAGAAAGAAATTAGTTTCAGGGGCATTCCTAGTTCTCGGAGCGCCAACCATAGTGATTCTCTGTCCACTGTGTCATATGCGGTCTTAAAATCTATGAAGAGTGCGAAAATGTCGACGTTGTGTTCCCAGGCTTTTTCTAACGTTTGTCGTACGTAGAAAATATGGTCCATGGTTGACCACTCTTGTTTGAATCCGCATTGGTAGTCTCCCACTATATCCGTAGCATATTCCTTGCATTTGTCGTATAGAATATTGGAGAAGATTTTGTATCCTGTATTAAGTAGGCTGATTCCTCTATAATTCTTGCACTCTAATGAATTACCTTTTTTATGAATGGGGATTATGGTACCATTTAACCATTCTTCCGGGAAAGTTTCCGTTTCCCATACATTTAATATTAGTTTATGTATCATTCCTGTTAATTCGTCACTGCCACATTTATATATTTCCCCGGGAATATTATCCTGGCCAGGGGCTTTGTTGCTTTTTAGCTTTGCTATAGCTCCTTCAACTTCCTCTAATGTAGGTTGTTTAATTTCCGGCTCCGCGGTAGCAAATACTTTTCCGGGGTTGTTTTGATCGACTAATATTTCAATCTGGGTCATTGATTCAAAATGCTCTCCCCATCATTCTGCTACCTTTTCTTTATTGGAGATAATGTTACCTACTTTGTCCCATATCTGACAACCGGTACTTCTAGAATTAGTTTTAGATTCTTTTATATATGTGTAGCAGTTTCTTGTTTGCTTCAGGTCAAATGAGTCTTGTACTTTAGCTAGTTCTTTGCATAGTGCCTCTCTTTTCTTGTTTCTCATTAATTTAAATACGGCTTTGCGTTTTACCCTATATAATTCCCTATTTGCTCTCGTGTCATATTGCAGAACTTTTTCTCTAGCTAACTTTTTTTCCCTATTCTTTTGTCTACATTCTTCATCATACCAGTTTTTAGTGGGGCGTTTCTCTACTTTACCCAAATGAGTCTCCATAGTCTGTTCTAATAATTTTTTTAATGTCTAACCAATGCTCGTTTACACCCAGTATATATATATATATATATATATATATATATATATATATATATATATATATATATATATATATTCATGAAAACATAGGTAATACAAGGTGGGGCAGTGAAACGGGTAATTTTGACTTTGTAAAGAGGGGATCTTTGAAGTCACCGTTGCAATCCTCGAATTGGTTGTTTCTGAGGCGCGCTCAAATCGGCTTACACATAAGTCGCGTGGGGTGATTTTGATCCCATTCCCATTTTTTCTTTTGAAAATTGTTTTTTTTTATTGTAGTACCTTGAAATGTTCTTGACAACACGTGCAAAATATAGTAAGTTGATATAGTTTATTTTGGATTTTATTGAAAAATAAAAGTAACTCTGAATTCTTTTAATTCTGCTGTCGTCAATGGCCAGTGTCGGTCTTTATCTATCTAAAATTAATTGAACTCAATTGAACATTTTCAGGTTAGGTTATGTCATTTTGTCGATTTGATTCATTGAAACCCTGAATTTACCGAAAAGGAAAGGAAATACCTTACCTCGTCGAAGTCATACAACTGGTCGCGTGCGGTGCAAATGTAAATATTATTTTTTTTAGAAAAAAACTAATAATCGCCGACTAGTACTGATGGATGCAATTTACAATAATTGTCAAAGTTCTCTAAGATTACCTGAATTCACAGACGTGGGTTGGATACACAAGATACAGTGAAATGAAAAATGCTTAGAATCGTGAGCATCCCGTGCGCCTTACTAAGGGTTAAAGCATTTCAGTAACCATGGAACGTTGGACCAACCATCGCGCTTTCTCCGTAAAGGCGTATTATCAAATCGGTAGTTTTGTAGCCGCCCTGCAGCCCAGCGTCGTTTCCGCACTGAATTGGCAACAAAACGTAATCGCCCAGTACGTTCTGCGCATGCTATATCGTAAAAGTGTGGATTGAAAATTTTGAAAACACTGCATCAACAAACAAAAGAAAAGGATGGGAAATGAGAACAGAGTGTGAACTCCCGAGAATATCGAACGTGTGGGAGTCGCAGTTAGAAGAAGCTTCCGAAGAGAAGGACGTCATCCTGCAGATATTATTTATAACACTTTTCTTAAATGCGTTTTTACGTACTTTAAGGTGGTATAAATAAATTTGTATAAATGATATATTGGTTTTTTACAGTCATTTTAAAATCACCCGTTGCACCGCCCCACCCTTCATTAATTCATAATTTCTATTTCCTGCCTTTTCTGTGTCCCAAACGAATTTTGTTTATTTATTCAACCATATTTCCTAAACATTACTCAACGTTTTTAGGTATACTTATATCAAGAATTTGTTAAAAAAAATTAACAAATCTTAAACAAACACTCGGAAACAATATTAGCATAATTTTAATTAAATTGCAGACTAATAGACATAAAAATTCAATACACGATACGTAATCCTTTTTTGGCCTCCTGTCACTTCCTACGCAGCATGTAATGTAAATAAATATGATATCCGTATATTTTCCCGTAAAGCATTGTGCTCTGTTTTTCTTGTTCAGTAGGTCACGCACAAATGAGTTTTTTTTCAGCAGTTCTCAAATAGAAACCCGGACTATTGGACCTATTTCAATAAACCTTTTCACGTTTCCCATCTTATCCTTTGTAGTATGGCCTTGTTTACTTTATCGCAAGTCGACAACATATCTAGTTTCTTTCTACTCATAAATAAAAATTTATGATCAAGTCTACGATTGAAAATATTCTCCGTGGATTTACAGAGAAGCACATTTCCTGATCGTATGCGAGCTCGCAATCTTTATTCTCATTACCAGCGACAAAGACAGGCCGCTCTTGCATCGGGATAAGAAAGTAAAATTATGTTTTGGCCGCAGCACTTTTAACGAGATTGATTTTGAATTCCCGAGCTTTATGAAACCATCATGATGTATTACAGCACAAACGCGTCCATGTAACACACTGCCACTACAGTCAGTATCAGTTCACATATCATTTCTAGGTAACCACCTAGAAAATAGAAACTTTTCAAACAATTTCATAATGAGAAAACAACGCTTAATAGTATTACTTCCAAAAATTTGAGTTTTTCTGAACTAGTCTTGTAAAACTACAAAATAATGTGCATTGCTAGAGTCAATATAAATATTTATGGTAAATATTTTATGATATTTTCTGTTCTCAATACAATATATAATACTTACTACGTTTACATGTAGTTTGAAAATGATTTTAGTCAAAATTGCGCAAATCTGTTTACATATGATTTTCTAAATATGTCTATAAATTTATTTGAAAACAGTTTCGACGCACGCACTTTTAGCAGATGTAAGTGACTGATCCTCTTTACTTCATATAGGTACTTAATTTTGCCAGTAATCCAATTTTTTTACTTCGTCCCGCTACGCACTAAAAATACACAACTGTCAGTTTATTTGCAAGTTAGTAACAAAATTTACGCATACGCAGGGATGTGCCTGTGATCTATGCCATGTAAATTACGTTAATATGTACGCGAAGAAATTATGTAGTTTACGTCATTAAAATTTGTAGATATTATTCGTCCATGTAGACTATATTTTTAATTTTTTGTTTAAAAGAGGACAAAAATAGTGTTATTTATTGTTTATGTCCTCCCGAGAATAATTTAATTTTGTTAAAATTCTCGTTTTCGTCCCGCCTTTCAAGTTTGTTTATTTATCATCTCTGACTGTCAAAATAATTGTAAAATTATTTTCATTTCTTCAAGTCTCCACTGCACATGTGCAAGCAAAGAGTTTATCGTTTATTTATCTTGCAGTTTTCTTTACGTCATTATATTTCGAAGTAATAATCGACAAACTATTATATCTCTTCCTCTATAATACACAAGAACACTACAAGAAAAATAAACTATACCTTCTCTACGTATTGTCTATATTTGACATCATTATTTACATGGTTTACGCATTGGTTCCATAGTAAGTAAAGTTTATGCGCAATATTGTAACTGAATTTTGTGTTTACTTCAGTAGTTTTGATACTAGTTTTCAAGTAACCATGAATTTTAGTTTTGGTTTGATATAATTCGAGACCGTTCTAATACTGTATATATGGCGTTTTCAAAACTAATGACATTTTGTAAACGGTTTTACAAACTGCATGTAAACTCAGTAACTACATGGTTATATCATTTGCGTTGATTTCATTGTTTCTCGTGTTTTGTTTTATACATGTATCTTTTTATAGCCGCTAGATACACAAAGTATCAACGACCCTTTCTGTAGCCTAAATTTGCAAACAACGTGTTAAAATTTATCTAATTTTGTTCAAATGGTCGGGCTATTCCTGTACGCGTGTTCCAAGCAAAATAAATTGACACTTTTAATAATTATATCATAGTAGCTATTATTTTAAATCTTGACATACCTGGGAAGTTATAAATACTATTTCCAAAATGATGAATGATAGTTGAGTCGTTAACATGTTGCGCCAATTAAGTATTTTAATTTTTTATGAGATTTAAAAAGATAAAGAGAATAACCAAACCTAACGCATAAACCTCGCATCCTTATACTTGTTTTTAAAACTTATTTTAAAAACTAATATAACGATCCGGGTTTTGCGGGCACTTGGAACAAACATTGTATATCTTCGAGGACCCTCAGGTCTGACTCAAATTATGATGTACTGTAAAACGAAGATGAATGAACGCCATAGATAAAAGAATTTCAATATGTCGTAAAATATATGTATTAACAACTACATATAGTTTTTCATTCTCATTACAATAATAAAAAAATCTGATGTGGCCAACACCGAACCTCCCGCTATTTAATTTTTATTAATTTAAATATACATACTTACATATTTAATTATTGCGGAAACTGTTTTAATATCCCTTTCATGTAACTATAGTTCTATTTATTATTTTCTTTTTAAAACGTTGCTATTATTTATTTCAAATGCTTAGTTCTTTGACAGTGACATTAATCTGTCAGTTACATACATTCGAATAACTTCGTAACCAACTCCGGGATTTAAATTATAGATAATTTTATAACTTTATCCATAATATATGTAGAAAAAGTATGAATGCAAATCTGTAGAAAATTTAATAATCTTTAATTCTTATAATAACATTAATCTCGAAAAAATAACACTTAAAGGTATTTTTCGAAGAAAAACTATGTTGAGCTTCAAGTAAAGTGCCATTTTGTTATCCGATTTACACCAAAATCTAATGGGCTCTTTCCATAACAGAAAAAGTTTGAAATACAAAATTTCAAAATTTTCTGAATGATAGTATTAGATTTAGAATGGAAGATCCACACATACACACAGACATCATCGTAAAAATGTTAGGTCTGTTATTTGGTATTCTCACTAAATGCCCAAAGCACTGTACAATTATCTGGTTTATATAATAAGGAAAATACCTTTAAATTTAATATTTATAATTCATGCAAGATGCGCATGATAAAACAAGACATCTAGTTATTTACGTAAGAATTATATATATATATATATATATATATATATATATATATATATATATATATATATATATATATATATATATATATATGCAGAAATCAAGTTTTTCTGACAGTTACGCTTTGTTTTTAATTTAAATGTTATTGTGAGTACACTATTATTCACGAAAGATGGCTATTCAAGGTCATTTGATCGAAGAAAGAATACATAGCACTTTACAGCAATAGGTTAGCAATATTTTGTAAGAGAAAGGGAAGGATTAGTTTACGTACGTCTATTTAATTTATGTGATGTGTCAGAATACAAAAGCGGGAAACAACTCAAATTTTGTTTAAAAATCTGGCCAAAAACTCTAGTTCCAAAAGTGCTGATGTGGGTGCGGCTTATTCCCGCTGTCGTTCAAATGTCATTTTTAGACTGTCAAAATAGTATATTATTATCAATTTAGCGGTTATAACCTAAGTTATACTGTTTTTAAACTATATAAACGAATAAAGAATACAACAAATAAAAATGTAATTAATATTAATTTGTGATTTATATATATATATATATATATATATATATATATATATATATATATATATATATATATATATAAATGTTATTTATAATATTTCTTTATACACTATTGCATTATTATTACACTATTCATAAGTTAAATTAACGTAACAGAAGTTGAATTAACATAAGAAATAGGTTGGACAAGGCGGTAGAAGATGTAGTAACGCGATTACAGATTGGACAAATTATTGTTATAATTTCAAAACTTTTCAAGACAATAGAACACAATGTACGGAGAAGTTGTTCGTTGTCACATTGAAATACATATTATTGTTTCATTATTGTGTTTAATTCCAACAATATATATATACATATATATATATATATATATATATATATATATATATATATATATACAGGGTGTCCCATAACTTCAGGTACATATTAGAAGGGCATATAGTTCTTAATGTCCTGATTACGGAACAAAAAGAATTTTTTCTAAATTCCTATAATTAAGGGTAGTTCACTTAAGAAGAACATTTTTTGTACCCCTGGATACTATAATATTTGGAATAGTGAAATTAGTTATAACTATTACATAAAATTATTTAACAATGAAATTAATTTATGCAATTACGTAAAGCTTTGTCACACCAATTAAGTTTGGGAGATGTGTATGTAATGAAAATAATCAAATTATTAATTTATTTTTACAAAAACTGTTCAAAATTATTTCCATTAACAGCTAAACATAATGCAGCACGTTGAATTAAAGAAATTGAACAAGCCCGATAAATTGCATTCTCTTGTCTAATTCTTTCAGCACAATTTTCAACTCGTTGCCGTAATTCTTCAAGGGTTTCAGGTGCCTCTTGATTATCATAGACGAGGGATTTAAAATTACCCCACAAATAAAAATCTAACGGATTGAAATCCGGGGATCTAGGGGGCCATGACGCGGGACGTCCTCGACCAATCCACCTGTTCTCAAATACTCTGTCAAGATGATGTCTGACATTTCTAGCAAAATGTGGCGGCACACCGTCATGCATAAACCATGCATTTTGACGTACATTAAGAGGAATATCTTCTAATAATTCAGGCAAATTATTCAGCAAAAATTGTAAATAATCATTCCCAGACATTCTGTTAGGAAGTATGTATGGTCCCAGTAACGATCCGTTTACCATCTCAGCCCAAACATTTAGTGAAAATCTGTGCTGACAATGACTCCTGACAGCAGCATGTGGATTTTCTTCGGCCCAGTTGTGACAGTTATGAATATTATGTATACCATCACGAGTAAATATCGCTTCGTCGGAAAATATTACTTTTAACGTAAAATTGCCATCCTGAGCATGTTGGTTTAGAAGCCATTCACAAAACCTTACTCGAGAGTAATGATCGGGTTTAATTAACGCATGGACCCGTTGAAAATGATAAGGATGTAAATTATTATTCCTTAAAATTCTCCAAATTGTCATTCGTGGTACACCTGGTAGTTGACGAGATATTCTCCTTATGCTGATTGTTGGGCCATTGCGTACCAAATCTAAGACAGCATTTTCAACATTTACTGGTCTCCGATGAGCCCCGCCGTCTTTTCCCCGATTAGGTTGCAAAGAACCAGTGTCGCGAAGGCGTTGAGTAAGGCTTACAAATATGCGAGAATTCGGATGCCGTCGTCCTGAGAAACGTTCAGCGTAATAACGCTAAGCTAATCTACAGTTTTGCCCTGCTTCGCCATACATTAGCAACATATCCACTAACTCACTGTTACTGTAACCATTCATATTTGTAGCAATATCAAAACTGTTATAAGAAACACAATTTATGTGGCCGGCTACTAGAAACCTAATGAAATGATTGTATTATGCAAACATTTCTTATTAATTAGATATAATACAACGTAATATTTAATATTAAAACTACCTATTCAACCAGTGTCCCAAAACTGTTTCCTTCAAAAACCTCAAAAACTAATTTTTGAATTTTGAAAAATTCTTTTTGTTCCGTAATCAGGACATTAAGAAATATATGCCCTTCGAATATGTACCTGAAGTTATGGGACACCCTGTATATATATATATATATATATATATATATATATATATATACAGGGTGTAAATGAAATAAGTGCATTAAATTTAACCAGTAATATAACTCGGCGAGAGCAACAATATTTCTTAATAACTTTTTCTCGAAATCGCATATTTTTTTAGCATTTTTACCACCCCGTAAATTGACGAGTCGTTCCAAATATTTTTGTGATAATTGAATGCAGTAACAATAGCTATGAAAAATTTTGTTTTAGCAATTGACAGTCCTGTCAATTGTTGCAAATAAATTTTGACATTAGTAATAAACTTGTTAATAAGGTAAAATTCTGTCAAAATGCGAGTACACAGACATTGTAATTACTTACCTATGGTTTATTTATTTATTTTTTTACTCGTATCTGTATTATATTTTACTTGACATCACGGTTGACATAAAGACAGTGTCATGGAGTTGCCAACGCATTTACACGGAGCGTTTCCAAATCATCACCAAATCATTCTGTTCTTAATATTCGCACATTTGTTAATCTTGTACATCTTTATCACATCACAATACGGAGTGTCACATATGTCAATTTTTAAAAAAACAACAGTTATATCCATAACATCTGCAAAAAGTTCTATGTTTTCAGCACATAACAGACTTCAATTTTGGGAATGGCTCATAATGTTCATTAATGAGACTGGATTTACTTGGGAAGGTATATTTATTATGCACAATACACATCTCGACAGACGAAAATGCTGTAAAAATTTTCATTAAAACATATTTGAGCGGGAACAATAAATGGACGACTAATTATTGGTACTCAAGTACCTGTTTTAAATGGACAAAAGTTTGTACTTACATTTTTTGAATAACGTATTTAAACTATTATGATTTATCGACGATAAATAATCATCTCATAACCTAATAAATTCCTCTCGTTACCTCGCCCTTCCTTGTCTTTCACTATTCACAGGTGATTAAAAACCTGGTTCAATACACAACTTTATAATTTTGTTATCCAAAATTATATTTCTTTATTTTAAAAATTGCACTATTGCGAATTAATAAATAATAAATGTTATTTCCGTTGATTCGTTTATTAATTAGTGTGACTGCAAGTGTAACCGATAACCGACAATTTTTGAGCTGTTTGTATCGCATTTGATTACGACAGCAGCCATTTGTTCTCCATGGGCGCGCGCCGAAATATGCAGTAAATCTTTAAAGAATTTTAACTCAAAATCTAAAAGACTTAGAAAAAAAGTTATTAAGAAATTTTGTTGCTCTCGTCGAGTTACATTACTGGTTAAATTTAATGCACTTATTTCATTTACACCCTGTATATATATATATATATATATATATATATATATATATATATATATATATATATATATATAAATAATAAAACATTTATATGAGCCATTTTTTCTATTACTTATAATAAAAAAAGTTAAATGTAGGGGGCGTCTTCCCAGACTCAACCTGTATATATATATATATATATATATATATATATATATATATATATATATATATATATATACAGGTTGAGTCTGGGAATACGCCCCGCCCCTTTAACTTTTTTTATTATAATAGAAAAAAATGGCTCATAAAAGTTTTATTATTTTACATATTATACTATTTGATGGCAGATGTAGATATTTTTTATAAAGTCAGGTTTACAAGAGACGACTATCAACTTTTATTTTTCAAACGGCAACCTATGTTGAAAAATTCTTTTTTCTCGAAATTTTTCAAATACATTAATAAAAAAATAGATAGTGAGAATGAGTCGCGCCAAAACGGCGAGTTTGGAGCTAGAGTTTCTCTTTGACAGATATTGTGATGTTTCCCGGCCTTGTAATAATAACGCAGGCTATCCACAGATATACTTAAATGGTGCCATTATTTTGTTACACACTAAAAATAGCAATGACTTATGTCTAAGAGTTACAGACATGTAATTATTTACTACACGGCCATCAGTACCAATTTGTATCCAGTGATGTTGAAATTTTATCAAATTATTAATTTATGGTTTCGTCAAGTCTATATTTTTGTTATATATGTATAAACTCTGAGAAACGTTATTTAAAAACAAACAAAATTTTTAAATAAAGTACATTAATTTATTCGAAATACAGTGAAGTTATTAGCAAGTAATATTATATCAGACGGTTCATAAATGACTTTAAATAGTTATCTTTTGTGAATAATATTATACTCGTATGTGATACATACGTTCTTATTGCATATTTCTATTTTCTAAGCATAGCGATATCTTTTCCTATCTGCGAGGTATTTACATAACTAAAAATTAGCACTTTTTATCATCTAAACCCAGAAATGACTGAACATTGTACAAACCTATCATTTTTTTTATTAATTATGACTTATTATTCTACGTAAAATTAATTTATTTATCAAATGATAAAATATTAAATACTAATATCTCTAAATACTTTTAAAATTTTTAAAAAATTTGGATACGTCCGACTCCAAAAATGATTAATAAAAAAAAAAATTTGTTTATATTCATGAAAAGTAGTAAAAGAAATGAATTTGTGAAGTAGATTACTTTTGGCCATGATAATAAATATGGGAACTACTTGAGACCTTTTTAAAACCTGAAATTATGTAAATACTTCTAATAACTATTGTATGCGAGTTTCAGTCATTCGGGTCACAAGTCGATATGTTATTGACTGTAACTTGCATATTAATCAAACGATGAAACATTGCACAGAGAGTAAATTTCAATGACACTGGATCTATTTTCATTCCACACTTCAAATGCTGCTTGATCCAATATTGTGTTTTGTTAATACGTGACAGTAGTTTGTTTACTACAAATAGAAGAATACTCGAGTCTCTATCAAATACTGATATAAATTGTGGATTTAAATTCAGTTTTATATTTATGAAACGTGGCAGTCACTACAGAAAACACAAATTTTATAGGTTTTTTCGTTTGTTTAATCATCTACTTAGATACTTAGAATAAATTGTTTCTCAATATCTATAACAAACTAATGCCCTATGAGACCTAAAATATATTATAAGTATCAATTTTTTGGATGGAAAAAAATCTAATAAAATGATCGGCGCAGACGCTATTTTATTTAATATATCTATAAAGTAAACACTGAATAACATAAATATTAAAAATCTGGATATTTTATAGTTAACAATATATAATTATTGTTTCTGATGATTTTGTATAACAATATTCCATGTTAAACTATTCCTTTTTCCATTTTAACACGTTCTTTGCCTGCATGAAAAAGTGAGCTTTCCTCATAGACCCATTTTATATTATAGTAAATTTATACACAAAAATACATATTTACAATATGCTAATTTAATAATATCTTTACTAAACTTATGATAATATTTATTAGTTTTTTATGGCTAATATTTACGTAAAAGCCGGTCCAGACTACTCGTGCTTGAATTCTTGCTCGCGGTAGTACTAGTAAGTAACTTACACTCTGTGCCCAGTTTGTCGGGAGACTTGGAATTGTGAGGATCCGCACAATGGATGACCAGCTTGTCCGTCCACAGAACTTGCAAGTCTCAATGAGTTTCCTTTGTTGTACCGACAACGAGCGGATCCAGTCGAGTTACTGGCTCGTGGTGAACGTCCGGTACACACTATCACGAACCATCAGTACCAGTATGAGCACAAGTAGTCTGGACTGGGCTGTAAGACGTAGGTTTGTGGGTAGTTAAGTTCATTGGATAGACCTAATGGCTTGTAGGAAACGGGTAATTTTAATCAAATTAAAGTCCCCACATATGAGACGCAAATTTTTGAGTGAATAATATAATTAAATGGTTTATTAGAGTTAACAAAAATGTTATTTCAGTAACAATAATGTGTTAAATAATGGCGAGTTAAAATTTCAAATCAGTTTCCTCGCGATATTATTTGCTTACAGTTAAATCATGTTATTCTAGACCCGCGACTAGTCAACAAACGTGGGATTCTACCATATGCATGTATTTGAATTCTGTGAAGATGTTGTCATTACTCATCCTAGAGCATTCCAATTGTGATTAAAAGCGGACGCGAATTTGAATGATATCTAAATGAATTCCACATCACCACATCCCGGAAGACCTACTTAATTATAATATTTTTTTCGACACATACATGAAGCAGGGGTACGTTCCGAATCGCTGCTGGGTAGTGTCTAGTTAATACCTAGTAAATAAAATGCTGTTCCGAATCAAGTGAATCTGTACCGACCAAACATTCATCGTGCTTAGAATGTTTACTAAGTCTAGGTAATACCCAGACAATCACTTTGCTACCTTGCTGGTCGTTGTTGAAATGAAGAAGGATTGCCGCGTTGCGCATACTGACTTTTTTGAGTTTGATACTTAGTTTGAATTACTGTACTCTTCGTTTTAATTTCTAAGTAACAATAAAATATGGAATTAAAGTGTACTCTATTTATTACACCATCAGATTTTGAAATAGTAACAAAGAATGACAAAGGAACAATTCTGGTCATGTACTCATAAAAGATAAAAGAAGTTATTTGAAATATATTATTTATATATAATCATTATCCTTTTTTACTCTTTTGGTGTCAAGGATTTCTTTTAGTCTTATTCATATTGTGTAGATCTTTTCCATTTCCGTTTCTGTAAATGTTTTTTTTCTTTAACGTGTCTTTTATACAGTTGTCCCAAGTCTTCTGAGGTCTTCCATTAGATCTGTTCCCAGTCGTTCTTGTTTTCCAAATTCTTTTACAGGGTAATTCGTTTGGCATTTTGGTAATATGCCCACACCACTGAAGCTGTTTTTCTTCAAAACTGTCTATGTCGCTTCGTATTTTGTCTTCTTTTGTTACTCTATACCCTTAGACTCTTCGTAAATATTTTATCACAGCGGCTTGGATTTTACTACTTTGTCGTTTGGATAAAACCCAAGTCTCACTGTCATATATACAGGGTTCATGTAACAGTACAAGGCATCAGAGGATGGCTTGTACACACCAACACGGGAAAAAAATCTAAACATTGTCGGTAAAAAGCTTCGTAACAGAGATACCGAGGATTTATCTTATGCGACTTAATTAATTAAATATTCCATACATTTCAATCCGATATTTAATTATTACACCTATTATTTAATATTATCAGAATATTTCTAATTCAAAAAATTGCAAAGACTTCTGTATTTTAAAAATGTAGTATGTTAATCATTCGCCATTGTATTTTTAATAGAGTTATGCAATGGCTCTCATTTTTAACATTTGTTCTAAAATTATTTTTATAATTCAAGCATTTAAGAGACTATAAAAATAAAGAATTCATACACCGAAGCCTTGTATTGTTACATGAAACACCCCGTAATATATAATCTACACATTATCATTATTAGTTTCGTTTGATATTACCGCGTCCGTTCGGAATGTACCTATACGGTATAAAATATCGTATTATCTATTTAATGAAATCACACAATCACAACGGAACTCAATAAAACACGTCCATCTTCTATAGTGGTTGCATTTTTAATGCAAATACATATACACATACTTAAAATCTGTAATATCCCACAATAAACAAGAGCCAAGCACCCAAATCCTTTATCCTACAATTATTCTTCAACAAACATTCCTTTCTAAAGAAACCACTTTAATTTTGTCCACTGGGATTAACTGTTCCTAATTAAATATTTTACCTTTTAAATATATACATTCGTGATATTTAACCTATAATTGAAAACGGGGGGAAAAGTTATATCTCAGGGTAAACAAATTCCCAATAATATGGTACCGTTTCACAGCTGTAAAAGTTATTAAATATTAATAAAGTAGAAGATCAAATAAAATACGAAATAAAAAGGTAAATTTTTACGAAACAGATTTTTTCTTATGTGAATATGAATTTGTGTTGGTGTTTTTGCAGTAATTTCAGCATAAATTGTATTTTGAAGTTTAATTGAAACATTCCTCCCTTGACGCATTTACACAAACCCTAAATCTTTTTGACGTTTTTACCGATTAACTTTTCACGCTTATATAATTTTCATTTTGTACAATATATCTTTTCTCGTTTTATATAGTATATACATAGTAGGTAGATACTTATTCTGTTGATAAATAGTTATATAACTATCAAGTGTATTAATTAAGGTAATTAATAATTGAGACATTTCAGTTAAGTGTTGAGATCGTTTTTGCAAACTATGCAAAAGCAAATGTTACATACTTTCAGTGCATCATGTAAATTTGCAACCCATGCAAGAAACATTTGGGCCCAAGATTTGAACCTTCTCATTTTCTAACTTTTTCTACTGAAAAATAACTATATCAAATTTATTTAAATTTTAATTGAACTTTTCTCAATATTTTTTTTATGTAAGGGTGTAAAATGATTACATGGTAGAATTCAGAAAAAAATAATCCAGTGAACCTAAAAAGTATGCACTATCCCATTTAAGAAAATATAACTTTATGTAATGGTTTAATATATATATATATATATATATATATATATATATATATATATATATATATATATATATATATATATATATATATATATATATATATATATATATAATATAATATCGTGGAAAAAGGCACCGAGATTGTGGGCACAAAATATCATACCTGCAATTATTCTAAGTAAAAATAAAAACTCAAAAATAGTATCAGAATTATTACTGCAAAAGTTCAGAATTTTGACACTATTATTTTATAAATAAGGAAGAAATACAAACTATTATCAGCCAGACAAATAATACACAACTTAAGAAATTCAATACATACAACAGAGCTTATTAGATAAACAAAAATTACTTAATTACTGTAAAAATATCCAGTATTTATTCCTGACGACTGTAGCGGATTTTTTTTAACTAAATAAGAAAAATGGGCATTGATATTGATTGAGTTTTTATAATTTTCTATTGCGGTTCATAATACTTATAACTTATGTACAAGTTCATATACCTCATAAACGGTAGCCCTCGTACTCATATATATTTTAAAGTAATCAATATATATGCGATTGAAGAATTTATATTAGTGATTTTTTTATTTATAATCAAAATTTTGTGAGAATGCCAACATTCATGTGCTGTGCATTTCTTTGTACATAAATAACTCATTTTTAAATAAAACATATTATTCCTACTAATTAAGTGAGTTAAATACTTCTAAGCTTGATTCCGGTAGGCCTTAATACTCGTTTTTCTTTTTCCTAAATTATGTTTATCTTTATTGCCAATGAATATTCATTATTTTAATTTTTCTTAAATACACTGCGCATCTAAGCGTTTTAATTAAACTCTTGAAGAAGCATCATAGCGTGCAATGCTTGAAGAGAAATATGTACATATTACATGCAATGTTTATTCGTAAACGGACGTGGCAAATATTACGTGTTGTTTAATCATTTTTCACAATTAGATCACGATAAATGTTTGTTGATAGGTATAACGTACCGGCTATGTTGACTAATTGATTAAATTGCTCACTCAGAAAATAGATCGTAGATATTAATCGTACGCCAAGTATTTATTAATCAAATAAGTCATTTATTTGAATATATAGTTCAAAAGGAAATGTATGTACAAATATATCTGAAAGTCGTATGCCTCTTTATTAGGTATATTATGAAACAAATAGATAAGACAAGCTATTATTACAAATGATTTTTTTATCCATGTAATATATATACATATATATATATATATATATATATATATATATATATATATATATATATATATATATATATATATATACCATACACTCACTTCTTATTTGGCACCATTTTGCAAATGTCACCGTGACAGCGATTTGCTTGTAATCTAGCAACGGAATGAAATGAGACACAAGTGTAGTACAAGGAAAATATCAATAGATGGCAGCCCGAAAATATGCCTCTGTATAACCCTCTATTGGTGATGCAGTCATTTTTCACTTATTATGTGTCACATAAAACAAAAGGTTTAAACTTGAAGTTTTTTTTTCTAATGCCTCAACCTCTGGCTGAAAAGCTCCCAGTCATGAATTTAATTTAGCACGCGGGTAATGCAACATGCAGGAACGAAATTATCGCATAAATTGTCTGAATGTTTTATCACATGGCAACAACCATTGTTTTTAATACATAAACTTAATAATTAAAAGAAATGAACAGAGACATGTTAGGCAAAAAAAACTGGTGTAACTTTTCAATATGGCGTCCATATAAAATAAAAACTTTCACATAATAACTCGAAAATATACAGTATAAATCAAAAAGCTTGAGCTTCACCAGTCGAAAAAATGGAAAAAGTTCTCTAAAGATGTGTAAACCAAAAATCTAGTATTATTTAACACTTACAAGTATTGCAAAATAAAAAACAGCAAATTTACATTTTCGCCTATATTTAGTGACCTTTGCCTTTTTCGCAAAAAAACGAAACAATATTAACATGGTGTTCTAAAGGTGCAACTTTTATCTAATTTAACCGGCTTCGTATCTCTTATTTTTCTCGAGTTTCCCATGTTGGAATAGTTATCATTAACACAAAATGTAAAAATTACGCACTCCAGACTCCTTCTCAGTAGATGCCTTTACAATTAATTACGCGTATTACTTATACACTTTTTTCCACCTTTTTTCAATAATTAGTTAGTTAGAAATAATAATACAAGAAAAAGAGAACGGTATTTTAATAGTTGGTATCCATTATTCCAAAGATTGCTCACAGAAAATCGAAATTTTGATGAATCTAAATTCCTTACCCTTATCAGGTTTCAGACACACATTCGTTATTATCCGGAGAGTGTTTATAAATAAAAACATTCCTCAAGCTGTTCTGCCTTTAATAATGTTATCATTGTCCGAGGGAACATTATGAGTGCTGCCACAAAAGAAAAAATCAATAAATTTTGTTGCTCAAAAAATTTAGAACCATATTCATGTTGTTTAGAATATAATATAAATTTTATAACCAACTCTGTCGATGTAGAGAGTTTCTACTACACAGGAATTTCTTATCGAGCAACTCTCAATCTAATACTATCGGTAAAAAGCAAAGATGAATTTATAATTAAAAGACAAATTAGAGAAATTTACATTATAAGATCAGCAAATCGAAAGTATGAAGTTACTCGTACATACAATCGAGTTCAAATTCTAAAGTATATCGGAAACATATTTTCCCTTACAAGGACTGCTATCAAACCAACTACCTTAATGGCTCTTACCAGTGCACATAGGGTTCAAACTCTATCATCAATAAATGTAAACTTTACTACAAGAATACAAGATAAAATAGAAAATAGTGAACGAATAAAGACATCAGGTCCTATTAGACAACAATCATTACTTGTTTTTCCATTTTTGCGCGATAAACCAGAATTGTACACAACAATTATTCTCTACATTCGTATCACATCTGAGTATAGTTCAAGTGACCAATCATATTAAATTCTAACATACCAAAAACCGAAAGTTCTCAAACTATTAGTAGATGGATAAAGCTAATATTAAAAAGAGCCGTATAGTTACTAATAATTTTCCAGGCTACAGTATAAGACACGCTTCCACCTCTGCAGCAAATAGAACAGGTGTTAATACAGACACGACATGCTGAACACCGAATTCTCAATATTCAATCAACTTTTATAATAAACCTGTAATTACCTAATAGTAAACTTTTGCAAAAAAGTATAGAGAATTAGTTTAAATTTTGGATTTATAAGGTGCTATTGTTATATATAGGCTATTTCAAACCGGGTTGGTGCTTGTATGGGCTATGTATATCATAATGTACGAAAACTTTTAAATACGATAAGATTCAACACGATTTCGCACCTTTCACTTTAAACATCTACATAGTAATTATATCGGAGAACAAGCGAAGGAAAATTGTAAGATTAACCGACTTACCAGTAAGGAAGGTTGATCGTAATTTTCCGAGCTTGTCCTCCGATATAATTACAAAACCCCTACCTTACCCGAAGAACCCAAGTGCGAAATGCGTATCACAAATAACGAAATGAGTAACTAAATGAGCTGTAATAAGGTGTTACGTCGGGTGTTATGTTTTGATTATATACTTTCAAATATACCGACAGGTATGACATAACGCGACACTACATAGTAATTATATCGGAGGACAAGCTCGGAAAATTACGATCAACCTTCCTTACAGGTAAGTCGGTTAATCTTACAATTAATGTTTTACAATCAATAAATTAACAGATACCAATTAATTTATAGTAATAATAATAATAATAATAATAATAATAATAATAATAATAATAATAATAATAATAATAATAATAATAAAAATAATAATAATAATAATAACGATAATAATAATAATAATAATAATAATAATAAAAAATAATAATAATAGTACAACTTTTAATATCAATTAATATTTTACAACTAAATATTAATTTAGCTAATGATAGTAATAGTATGTAAATGTATTTTTTATTTCAAAACTAGTTAATACCCGAGGACTTCGTAACTGCAACCCCTTACTACACGATTTTAGTGAATATGAAAATATTGCAAACAATTCAGGAGTTATAAGCCCCCAAAAATCCATGTGTACATGTTTATTTGTTTCTATATTTCCGGTACAAAACTGGTTAAAATTCCAGTTAAAAACTTCTCAAACCTAGGTTCAAAAATTGTGCATTTTTGGCCAAAAATGTAGTCTCAAAAATCGGTCAATATCTCGATTTCGGTTAAAAATAAAAATTAATATCATCACGGCATATTACCTATTGCTGAGTGTGCCAACCTACTATGTACACAGATTTCGGTATTAATAATGACATATTTGTACCGTGCGGGCATTTACCAGGCGTCACCTCACAGGCACTCAAAGCTGGCGTAGAGAGTGCACAACAGGAGTCAATTTTGTGTCATTTAAAATTTGAAATATTTGACGTCGCTCAAGATCGAATCCGGTTCCCCAGATTTGCAACCAGACACTCAGGCACGCGGCCACGGTTAAAAATAATTCTTGCAATGAATTCCGGAGGGTCGATTGATATATTAATATTAAAAGTGTCAAAAAGGCCTTGGGCCTACGGATTGCAGAAAATAGGATTGAAATTTTGGATAAACATGGGGAAAATGTGCATCAAGGAATGCAATTTATTTGGTATCAACTCCTCAACGGTTTAAATTATTTTCAAATTAACATTGAAAACGTGTTCTACGGGGTATAATATATACATTAACTCAAGCCCAAACCTTTAAACCGTCTGGCCATAGTTTTATTTAAATATTACTCAAATTGACGCCAGTTACGAATTATTCGCAATTCTTCAAAACCATTAAAACTATTATTTGGTTATGAATTTGGCTGATATTTACAGAAAATATATAAAACTAACTGAAAATCATTTACTTATACTTAAAAATTGTTGAAAATGTCGATTTTTTTTAAATGATATTTGATGAAAAGTGTTGTTTTAACGTTTGACATTTTGACTCTGTCGTTAAAGCCGCTCTTGAAACTAATGCCATTGCTTTTCTTATGTTATGTTTGAAAAATATTTATAAAATAACTATGCAATATTTTGAATTCTAACAACTTCTATGATACGTCCTGAAGCTGAAAGAAAATCTCTACAAAATTTCGCGTCGATATGTAAAACGCTGTAGATTTGCCTAGAGTTATTCTAACACTTATATATATATATATATATATATATATATATATATATATATATATATATATATATATATAAGTGTTAGAATAACTCTAGGCAAATCTACAGCGTTTTACATATCGACGCGAAATTTTGTAGAGATTTTCTTTCAGCTTCAGGACGTATCATAGAAGTTGTTAGAATTCAAAATATTGCATAGTTATTTTATAAATATTTTTCAAACATAACATAAGAAAAGCAATGGCATTAGTTTCAAGAGCGGCTTTAACGACAGAGTCAAAATGTCAAACGTTAAAACAACACTTTTCATCAAATATCATTTAAAAAAAATCGACATTTTCAACAATTTTTAAGTATAAGTAAATGATTTTCAGTTAGTTTTATATATTTTCTGTAAATATCAGCCAAATTCATAACCAAATAATAGTTTTAATGGTTTTGAAGAATTGCGAATAATTCGTAACTGGCGTCAATTTGAGTAATATTTAAATAAAACTATGGCCAGACGGTTTAAAGGTTTGGGCTTGAGTTAATGTATATATTATACCCCGTAGAACACGTTTTCAATGTTAATTTGAAAATAATTTAAACCGTTGAGGAGTTGATACCAAATAAATTGCATTCCTTGATGCACATTTTCCCCATGTTTATCCAAAATTTCAATCCTATTTTCTGCAATCCGTAGGCCCAAGGCCTTTTTGACACTTTTAATATTAATATATCAATCGACCCTCCGGAATTCATTGCAAGAATTATTTTTAACCGTGGCCGCGTGCCTGAGTGTCTGGTTGCAAATCTGGGGAACCGGATTCGATCTTGAGCGACGTCAAATATTTCAAATTTTAAATGACACAAAATTGACTCCTGTTGTGCACTCTCTACGCCAGCTTTGAGTGCCTGTGAGGTGACGCCTGGTAAATGCCCGCACGGTACAAATATGTCATTATTAATACCGAAATATGTGTACATAGTAGGTTGGCACACTCAGCAATAGGTAATATGCCGTGATGATATTAATTTTTATTTTTAACCGAAATCGAGATATTGACCGATTGATTGTAAAACATTAATTGTAAGATTAACCGACTTACCTGTAAGGAAGGTTGATCGTAATTTTCCGAGCTTGTCCTCCGATATAATTACTATGTAGTGTCGCGTTATGTCATACCTGTCGGTATATTTGAAAGTATATAATCAAAACATAACACCCGACGTAACACCTTATTACAGCTCATTTAGTTACTCATTTCGTTATTTGTGATACGCATTTCGCACTTGGGTTCTTCGGGTAAGGTAGGGGTTTTGTAATTATATCGGAGGACAAGCTCGGAAAATTACGATCAACCTTCCTTACTGGTAAGTCGGTTAATCTTACAATTTTCCTTCGCTTGTTCTCCGATATAATTACTATGTAGATGTTTAAAGTGAAAGGTGCGAAATCGTGTTGAATCTTATCGTATTTAAAAGTTTTCGTACATTATGATATACATAGCCCATACAAGCACCAACCCGGTTTGAAATAGCCTATATATAACAATAGCACCTTATAAATCCAAAATTTAAACTAATTCTCTATACTTTTTTGCAAAAGTTTACTATTAGGTAATTACAGGTTTATTATAAAAGTTGATTGAATATTGAGAATTCGGTGTTCAGCATGTCGTGTCTGTATTAACACCTGTTCTATTTGCTGCAGAGGTGGAAGCGTGTCTTATACTGTAGCCTGGAAAATTATTAGTAACTATACGGCTCTTTTTAATATTAGCTTTATCCATCTACTAATAGTTTGAGAACTTTCGGTTTTTGGTATGTTAGAATTTAATATGATTGGTCACTTGAACTATACTCAGATGTGATACGAATGTAGAGAATAATTGTTGTGTACAATTCTGGTTTATCGCGCAAAAATGGAAAAACAAGTAATGATTGTTGTCTAATAGGACCTGATGTCTTTATTCGTTCACTATTTTCTATTTTATCTTGTATTCTTGTAGTAAAGTTTACATTTATTGATGATAGAGTTTGAACCCTATGTGCACTGGTAAGAGCCATTAAGGTAGTTGGTTTGATAGCAGTCCTTGTAAGGGAAAATATGTTTCCGATATACTTTAGAATTTGAACTCGATTGTATGTACGAGTAACTTCATACTTTCGATTTGCTGATCTTATAATGTAAATTTCTCTAATTTGTCTTTTAATTATAAATTCATCTTTGCTTTTTACCGATAGTATTAGATTGAGAGTTGCTCGATAAGAAATTCCTGTGTAGTAGAAACTCTCTACATCGACAGAGTTGGTTATAAAATTTATATTATATTCTAAACAACATGAATATGGTTCTAAATTTTTTGAGCAACAAAATTTATTGATTTTTTCTTTTGTGGCAGCACTCATAATGTTCCCTCGGACAATGATAACATTATTAAAGGCAGAACAGCTTGAGGAATGTTTTTATTTATAAACACTCTCCGGATAATAACGAATGTGTGTCTGAAACCTGATAAGGGTAAGGAATTTAGATTCATCAAAATTTCGATTTTCTGTGAGCAATCTTTGGAATAATGGATACCAACTATTAAAATACCGTTCTCTTTTTCTTGTATTATTATTTCTAACTAACTAATTATTGAAAAAAGGTGGAAAAAAGTGTATAAGTAATACGCGTAATTAATTGTAAAGGCATCTACTGAGAAGGAGTCTGGAGTGCGTAATTTTTACATTTTGTGTTAATGATAACTATTCCAACATGGGAAACTCGAGAAAAATAAGAGATACGAAGCCGGTTAAATTAGATAAAAGTTGCACCTTTAGAACACCATGTTAATATTGTTTCGTTTTTTTGCGAAAAAGGCAAAGGTCACTAAATATAGGCGAAAATGTAAATTTGCTGTTTTTTATTTTGCAATACTTGTAAGTGTTAAATAATACTAGATTTTTGGTTTACACATCTTTAGAGAACTTTTTCCATTTTTTCGACTGGTGAAGCTCAAGCTTTTTGATTTATACTGTATATTTTCGAGTTATTATGTGAAAGTTTTTATTTTATATGGACGCCATATTGAAAAGTTACACCAGTTTTTTTTGCCTAACATGTCTCTGTTCATTTCTTTTAATTATTAAGTTTATGTATTAAAAACAATGGTTGTTGCCATGTGATAAAACATTCAGACAATTTATGCGATAATTTCGTTCCTGCATGTTGCATTACCCGCGTGCTAAATTAAATTCATGACTGGGAGCTTTTCAGCCAGAGGTTGAGGCATTAGAAAAAAAAACTTCAAGTTTAAACCTTTTGTTTTATGTGACACATAATAAGTGAAAAATGACTGCATCACCAATAGAGGGTTATACAGAGGCATATTTTCGGGCTGCCATCTATTGATATTTTCCTTGTACTACACTTGTGTCTCATTTCATTCCGTTGCTAGATTACAAGCAAATCGCTGTCACGGTGACATTTGCAAAATGGTGCCAAATAAGAAGTGAGTGTATGGTCTTTGCAATAGTGATTCCCGCTATAATTATAATGAATACATGACAAATGTGAAATTCTTTAAGTTTCCACAGCCGTCCGAAGATATTGAATTATGTAAAACTCAAATGTATCATAGAAGTTGTTAGAATTCAAAATATTGCATAGTTATTTTATAAATATTTTTCAAACATTACATAAGAAAAGCAATGGTATTTGTTTCAAGAGCGGCTTTAACGACAGAGTCAAAATGTCAAAAGTTAAAACAACACTTTTCTACTGTCAATCAAATATCATTAAAAAAAATCGACATTTTCAACAATTTTTAAGTATAAGTAAATGATTTTCAGTTAGTTTTATATATTTTCTGTAAATATCAGCCAAATTCATAACCAAATAATAGTTTTAATGGTTTTGAAGAATTGCGAATAATTCGTAACGCGTCAATTTGAGTAATATTTAAATAAAACTATGGCCAGACGGTTTAAAGGTTTGGACTTGAGTAAATGTATATATTATACACCGTAGAACACGTCTTCAATGTTAATTAGAAAATAATTTAAACCGTTGAGGAGTTGATACCAAATAAATTGCATTTTTTGATGCACATTTTTCCCATTTTTATCCAAAATTTCAATCCTATTTTCTGCAATCCGCAGGCCCAAGGCCTTTTTGACACTTTTAATATTAATATATCAATCGACCCTCCAGAATTCATTGCAAGAATTATTTTTAACCGTGGCCGCGTGCCTGAGTGTCTGGTTGAAAATCTGGGGAACCGGATTCGATCTTGACCGACGTCAAATATTTCAAATTTTAAATGACACAAAATTGACTCCTTATGCGATAATTTCGTTCCTGCATGTTGCATTACCCGCGTGCTAAATTAAATTCATGACTGGGAGCTTTTCAGCCAGAGGTTGAGGCATTAGAAAAAAAAAACTTCAAGTTTAAACCTTTTGTTTTATGTGACACATAATAAGTGAAAAATGACTGCATCACCAATAGAGGGTTATACAGAGGTATATTTTCGGGCTGCCATCTATTGATATTTTCTTTGTACTACACTTGTGTCTCATTTCATTCCGTTGCTAGATTACAAGCAAATCGCTGTCACGGTGACATTTGCAAAATGGTGCCAAATAAGAAGTGAGTGTATGGTCTTTGCAATAGTGATTCCCGCTATAATTATAATGAATACATCATAAATGTGAAATTCTTTAAGTTTCCACAGCCGTCCGAAGATATTGAATTATGTAAAACTCAAATGTCAAAACACAAGTGACAGAAGACAGAACTTTAAAAATGGCGACGGTTTGTTTGTATTCCGATTTTCCATTTCAACTTATACATTGTCGCATACTTTCTCGCGTGTGATGTCAAAATCATAACCCTTCATTATAATGATTTTTGCGGTAGTTCGAAATGGTAATTTTTCTGTTAAGTTTTGCTAATAGTTTTCCTTTTTCCAAATCCCAGAAACTTTAGTTCTTGCGCTATATTGAAGTTACATATTTCTCTGTCAAAAAAGAATTACAGTGATTCAAGAAGTTTTACTCTAGATACACATTGATACTAAATATGTATGTATGATATATGTTTTTAACCTAAATGGTAAACAATTAACTTCATATTTCTGATATTTGTAACTAAATCTAAGGTATTTTTACCTTCCGTCACCTTTAGGTAAGGAAGGTATTGTCTTTGGTCAAAAAATTCGGTGGTGAGTTTTTGATGAATAAGCACGTTTTAGGGTCCCTAGAATACGATTTTACTATTTTTACGATGATGTCTGTATGTGTGTGTGTGTGTGTGTATGTATGTATGTATGTGTGTCTGTGTGTGTGTGTGTGTGTGTGTGTGTGTGTGTGTGTGTGTGTGTGTGTGTGTGTGTGTGTAACAAAATTTTCGTCTACGATAACTTCCATACTACAATTCTAAAAATTATAATTCTTTCGTATTTCACTTCGTTACATCCATGTGAAGAGCTGATTAGATTTTGGTTAGAATTGGACAACCGGAAGTACCCTCATTTGAAGATTTTAACAGTTTTTCTTGAAAAAACTATGTTAAATATCATTTTTTCACATTTAATGTTATTATAAATATTAAAGAATATTTTATTCTCTATACGATTTGACTGCATTTTATACTTAATATTAAATGGATATAGAGTTAAAAAATTATAAAGAAATTAAATTTCATAAAGTAGCCATAGCTATGAAAACAGTTACTATATTAAGAAAATTTTGATTGAAAGATGTCAGTGTCAAGTGAAATTGACATAGTGTGTTTGTCTCATAATTTTAGTGGAAATATAGGATCTTTTGCTATAAATTTTCTGTATGGAATTTGCATAAAATACATGCAACTGCCGGAAGGTAAAGTATAAGAAATATAATATTTAAAGAATTTTCTGTATGAAATTTGTACAAAATACATAGAACTGACGCAGACACCGGACAGCTAAATGAATGTGCCAAAACACTATCATAGTTCCAGGAAGCAAACTGTAGAGGCGCGACAGTGCTTAAATTTTAAGACAATGAATTAAGTCACCTTTGAATTCAAAACATTTTGCATTATTTTGAATTGTAAAGTCACATAAGTCATCATACATGTCATTTAACATATTCTTTAACATCTTTAATTATTTGGTAATTCAATTTGCAATAGTTTATAGTTTTAGTTATAGGACCAGTAGTGATTTATTTCGTGATTTCTCCAGTTTTAAAGTGTATAAACTGTGTTTATTTTTTAACGTAATATGGAATTGAAATCCAATAAGTTGATGAACATTCGTTGTGCTGTTTGATATAAAGTGCAGTGCAAAGAAGCAAATAGACTTTTACTTTTATTTTTAATGATGAAATGTACCGTTTCCAATATCCTTTTATCTTACATATAAACAAATATTAAAATAGAAGTGTATGTCTATCTGACAAGTAATTTTAAATTTATTTAGAAATGAATTTATAGTTATTGTTTTGTGATTATTTAAAATATATGTATGTTCTTATATTCAATTTTCTTATTGTCTTTTATTTTAAAAATTCAAAATTTCAATTTATCTATACATGACATGTCTCCTATGTCACAAACTACCAAGCCGACCAAGCCATCACAGTGTGCGTTAGTTCATGGAAGCAATCTGTAGATGTCACTATTTTGTATTTCAAAAAATACATTAACTGTCCTATCTGTAGTTGAGGTGATTCGTGAACTGACGGAAGGTAATGTGCTGGCCACATCAGATTTTTTAAATTTGCATTCTATTAATATTAATAGTAACAAGCGTGTTTGAAAACTATATTTGCTAGGTAACAGTTATCAGTAATAGTTTAGATACTATTTTAGAATCCTCTAATTTTAAAAAAGGATGTAACAATAGGTTTGATTTTTTGCTAAAAATATCTTCATATGATCTCATTTGAAGTACCTAGCACTTAGAAATAGTAGCTATAAAGAGTAAGTCAGAAACAGCCTATTCATATTTTAAGTTGACTGTTTCCAATAACTGTTTTTGGTATAGAATTTTGAAAAGCATATTTTCGAAACGTATAGCGAATCCGTTTACCCAGATTAAGACAACTTTGTCTTGCGTAAGAGCCTGCCAATTACACTAGTAATTAGGTAGGGAACCAGCATAGTTTCTCATGTATCTCTTGTCCTTTTATTTCCCAGTGTTTAACGCCTCCCCTCTCTCTTTTAGCCCGGCGGAGTTCCGATGCTGCTGTTAGTTTACACGGTTTTGAATGAAGGAGTGTTCGTTTTTACGTTTTCATAATGATTTTTGTTGAAGAAATAATCATCCATACCTTTCACCACTTTCCTGCACTCTGTATTTTGGTGAGGTGAGAAAATGTATTTTCTGTAGAGCGGGATTGCGTTATGTACAACTGCGGCATTATCCATAAACTGAGAAACGTCTGCCAATCTTGGCAAGAAATCTGCTACACCAGTTAGTTAGATCGTTTGTTAGCATGTTACTCATTAAGATAACCAAAGCCAAAAAACTCTACATAATCTACTCATGCAAGGAAATTGTCTCGTTTAACCACTGTTTCCGGTATGCAAGCTTGAATTTCACCAGTTAGTTTAGGTGGGTGCAAGGCTTAATAAATGGTTACCAATGGGTACTTGTCAGCCATTTCTTCTTTTAAATCTTTGTTAATTCTTACAACAAATTCATCTCGTATGTTTACGTTTTGGCCTTTGTTAATCGGTAGGATTTTTCCCCAAGAAAGAAGCAAATCTTTGCTGAAGACTTTAGATACAGAGAAAAGGACTCGTCTCCGGAACAATGTACCTGGGTAAATTCTCGTTACCGCACACCGGATGAGCATGTATCATCTCCTTGTATTGAAACTATATGAGTAAAATATAAGGTTCGTAAGTCACGTGAAAAACTACCTGAATCAAGGAAGGTTTGATGTTTACATAACAAATGTAACACTGTACGTATGTAACGTTGTTACCAATAGGAATAAGCCAACACTAAACCAGGACTATGGAAGGGTACTATAAAGTACTTACCTTAATTACTAAAAATTGGATACATGTTTAGCAGGAACGCAGCGGTAAGTCACTTGATTCTCTGGTTCAGATTAGTGTAATTATACGCCATTTTAAACACACGCCCATTAGATCTAAGGGTGTAAGCCCCCTGATTTCCTGATCCAAATGTTACATGGTAGAATAATGGATGAACACGCATTCATCGGATCTATGAGGGTAAGTCACATGACTACCAGTCCTTGCCATAACAAAATATCTAGTACTTACTAGGACTTCAAAATCAGTTTTCTTTTCAATCTATTTAATTCCTCCTCCTACGCAGCGTAGCGGCAGTCTGAAGATGAAGAGTGCTTTCTTTTTCACCATTATCACTGCACTTTATTTAAAAACACAATACACAACAACTTGTTGAACGTCCGTATCCGACAGGTACAAATAACGGAATGAGTAACTAAATGAGCTGTAATAAGGTGTTTCGTCGGGTTTTTTTTTTTGATTATATACATTCAAATGTACCGACAGGTATGATATAACGCGACACTACATAGTAATTATATCGGAGGACAAGCGAAGGAAAATTGGTATTAAAAGTTTTACTGTTCTTATTACTATCATTATCATTATTATTAATTCGTTAGTCTCAGATGTAAGCAACCCTCGAGTCAGAATTACTGTTAGAGGCAATTAAAAATAATCCTATTTCATAGTATTGCCAAACTAAACAGTTTAAAGATAAAAATATTTTGTTATAATCAACATAAACAAAAAATGTTTAAAATATTGTAACGTTTTTATTTTTTTGGGTGATGGGTGGGTAATTATTATTAATTATAATAAAAGTTTATTATGACGATAAATATATATTAAATGTAATTAAAAGATGATAAATATAACGAACACTACGATTAAACAATAATTAAACACTAATTAAGACCAAGAATATTATAAAACATTTGAACACTAAATTTATTTATTTAAACAAAATATCTCATTTATTTATACAACTATATTTATTTATGTTTACTACTTCTCGACTATATGTTTATATCACCAACTATTTAATTCGCGACGCTTATTTATATTAAACTGTCCAATGCCTTCGCTAACAGTGCTTATATAATCCGGCATTTGTATTCGAGAAATTTCTAGGACACTATTCCAGATACGGACAAGTCTGTTGACACCGCACGCCCCTCCGTGGCTATTGCGTCATCGCTAAAAATAGACACTCGCTCATCGCTGCGACGCGGCTGTGACAGTGAAGGTGACGCTGCACATTACACTGCCCCCTCTTTAAGATTGTTTCGTCCCGGAACAGTTCGTGACGACGAAATCTGCATGCATTACCCTTGGTGCATTTTAAAGTTTTCAAAAAATGACAGTCGATGGTCCGCTCGACTTCTTTTTTATGGCCGTTAGGGTTAAAGCTGCAAACTAGAATTTCAACGCCGGTCAAACGGAATAGGATTTCTATCATGTTCCTAACAATCCTTCAATCTAAACCATCTAGACCACAGCGTAACTTCGGTACGGCTAGCTTTAAAATGTCATTCTCTAGCAGATGATCCCTCACATCGTACAGCAAGTTCCACAGGCTTCTGGTACGAGCGTGGTTTTGTAACCAGGTAATAGATGTACCGCTGATGGTTTGCAATACTATCCCTCAGGCGCAGCGTTTTCCCAATAGTTGGACGTTGGTTGGCCAGTTCTTGTAGTCGCCCAAATTTCGCCTTAAAGACTGAATCTATGCCGCGGGACATCTTTAAGTCTTTTGATATGCAATGACCGAGGGAATAATCTGAAGACACGGTGAACAGATCTCGGTGTTCTTCTTTCGTCACTTCGAACCGCGCCTTGCGGCCAAAGGAATAGTTCTCCATGAAGTCTTCAAAAGTTGGTTCTTGTGCTATGATCCGACGAACCGTTGCTCCATTATAGTCTTCGTGATTGTCTCCGGCAGCTAGCCGATAAAAGTGTACTACTCTCGGCTTCCCGGTAGGTCGTTTCTTAATTCTGTATACTACGTCGTTTATCCTTTTGACTACCTCATAGGAGCCTTTCCAATTCTTTTGCAGCTTTGGTGATAAACCGCGACATTTTTCTGGGTTGTAAAACCACACTAAATCCCCAGGTTGGTATCCACCCGTTTCGGCCTTGATATCATACCGGTCCTTCATTCGGTCGCTGGCAGCTTGAACGATTGTACGGACTTGTTCATGATTTTCATCCATTCTTCTCCGTAAGTCCCTGACGTAATCTTCCCCGGCCAGATCTTCCCCAGGTTTACTGCCGAACACCAAGTCGCATAGTAAGCGCAACTCACGCCCGAATATGATGTTCGTAGGAGTTTTCCCTGTTGTTTCATGCACGGATGAACGATAAGCCATCAGGAACAGATGAAGATGTCGGTCCCAGTCTCTTTGGCGGTTGGAGACTACCTTAGACAAATATCGGTTGATTATTCTGTTCATTCGTTCAACCATGCCATCAGACTGCGAATGTAATGCAGTTGTTCCAGTTTTATTAATTCCTAATATCTTACGGACATTTTGGAAAACGGCAGACTCAAAATTTATTCCCTGGTCGGAGTGCAGTTCACTTGGTATTGCGAATCGGCATATACATTCTTTAACTAAAGTTTCAGCGACCGTGGTGGCTTCTTGGTTGGGCAATGGATGCGCTTCAACCCACTTGGTGAAGTAGTCCATGACAACCACGATGTATTTATTTCCTTCGTCACTTTCTGGAGATGGTTCAGCCACATCAAACGCAATACGCTCAAATGGACTGCCAACGTTGTATTGACGCATTGGAGCTTTTCGTCGTTTCTGCGGACCGTTTTTTCTTTAAAATCTTCTGTGAAGTTAACCCAGTGAAACCGCTGGCGCAATATTTCTAGCGTATTGATGACTCCAAAATGGCCTCGAGACCCGTCATGGATCTCTTTCAATACGTCTGGTACTCTACTCTTAGGAATAACTAACTGAGTTCTCTTCTCAGTTCCTTCAGAATTTTCTACCACACGCTTTAACAGGCCATCCTCAATCACCATGGAATCCCATTGCGCCTAGTACGATTTTACACTTGGTGAGTGCAGTGCAACATCTTACCATACTGGTTTGCTCTCCTCTGCTTTCCATTCCTATATAATTTTCAAAGTCGGGTCCTTTTCTTGGACTTCGCGTAGTCCGTCGGGCTGCCAATTATCGTCGACTACTGTTGTCATGGCCACGATGGAAAATTTCTTTACTAGTCGACTACAATGCTTGCATTCATCTTGGTATGGCCTTCTGGACAATTCGTTGGCATTACGATGGCAGGTACCTGTCCTATGCTCGATTTTGAAATCGTATTCCTGTAGTCTTTCAATCCATCTAGCCACATGACCTTCAATAATCTTGAATTGTAGCAGCCATTTTAATGCAACATGGTCAATTCTAATACAAAATTTCCTTCCATATAAATATTTGTAGAAATGTTTCACGAATTTCACGATTGCCAAGAGTTCTTTTCTGGTAACACAATAATTCCTCTCTGGCTTTGACAAGGTCTTACTAAAATAGGCAATAATCTTCTCATGTTCGTCTTGTATCTGGGAAAGAACGCCACCAATTCCCACGTTGCTGGCATGTGTGTCTAGTATGAACTCTCATTCATATAAACGCCATCCCTCCGTGGCTATTGCGTCATCGCTAAAAATAGACCCTCGCTCTTCCCTGCGACGTGGCTGCGACAGCGGCGGCGACGACGGGCGCTGCACATTAGAATATTTTAAACGCATCCCTGTTTTGATATTCAGTTACCCTAGTCGGCAATCTATTTTCAGTCAGTCATAGTAATGCATTTCTGTGCTTGCCTAGTCCAGTATTTACACGGGTTCATGCAAAAATTTCATACCTGAATATTTCGTGCAATTCTATTTGTCTCGGGGGTTTCAAAAGAAACCACATCTATAAAATAATTTAAACGTCAACTTTTATTCGCTGGTCATGCCGTACCTGTCATCATTCTACGGTCCTTTTTGCTGAGAGCTAATAGTTCTTTCGCGTTTATTTTATTACCCAGGTGGAATTCCTCTTATTAGCAACGCTAGCGCCTCTCTCGAAATCAATGTCAATACTTTACTTATGTAAACTTTAAAAATTAATTATATAAAACTATGCAAAATTTTGAACTCTAACTACTTCGACGAAGCTGAATATATATATATATATATATATATATATATATATATATATATATATATATATATATATATATATATTGCTCAGCTCTCCAGGCCTAGTAGACCTATGTCTTGTTGTGTGATGTTCCTCCATTGGATCCTGTTGCTTGTTTTCTTCTCCCAGTTCCTAACGCCTATAAACTCCAGGTCCTTTAGCACCTCTGAACTCCATTTCCCTTTTGGTCGTCCAACCCTTTTCCTTGTTTCCGCACCACGTTTAAACACTGCTTTTACTGTTCTTTCTTCCGGTAAACGCATAGCATGTCCTAACCATCGAAGTCTCTGTGCTATAATCACACCTATTATACTCGCTTCACCATATAAAGTCATTAGTTCTTTATTATCGCGACGCATAAATATCCCACCAATTTTTTTCCCCCCAAAAATTTTTCTTGGTATTTTTCTTTCCCAAATAGCTAGTCTTTGTTGGTTTTTTTTACTAAGTGTCCAAAGTTTACTCCCGTAAGTTAACACTGTTCTTATTACTGTTTTATACACCCGTACTTTCGCCGCTCTTGATATCTTCTTAGAGATCAGAAACTTGAAAAATGCGCCAACACACCTGCTGCTTTTTTCCATTCTCGTCTCAATTTCTACATCTTGGTTATTGTTGTTCGTTAACACCACTCCCAAATAATTAAAGTTTTCTACTTCAAATTTATATTCTTTGTACGCCGTGTGGACTATGAGATCACTTCTATTAGTACTATTAACTTGTAGAAACTTGGTTTTTTCTTCATTGACATGAAGGCCAGTTAACTTCGCTGCCTCTTCTAATCTTTTAAAGATATTTTTCATTTCTTTTTTGTCTCTGGTTATAATAGCTATGTCGTTGGCATACGCTGATATTTGGTGTTTTTGCCCGTATATAAGTCCTTTTCTAAATATTTTACTTGTTCTTATTACCCATTCCAGAATTAGATTGAATAGTATAGGGGATACTGGGTCGCCTTGTCTTAAACCTTTCTTAACTCACTAACTTTTCCGGTATTCCGAACTGCCTAAGTATTCCATATAATTTCTCTTTGTTTACTGAGTCATATGCTTGCTTGAAGTCGATGAACAGTATCTGCAGAGGTAGTCTGTGCTCATAACTGTTGGCTATGATTTATTGTAGAGTGAATATTTGATCCGTAGTTGATCTGTTTCTTCGGAATCCCTTAGTATTTGGTCTGCCTTTTCTTTAAGTCTGTTCTTTATAATTATATTCCTCTGTAATTTTCGCATCTTTCCTGTTCCTCTGTTTTGAAAATGGGACAGATTATTGCTTCTCTCCATCGTCTTGGCATTTCCTCTTTACTCCACACTTCTTGAATAATTTCAGCTATCTTGTCGACTATTTGTCCTCCCCCTTGTTTGTACAACTCTGCCGGGATTCCATTTTCTCCCGGGCTTTTATTATTCTTTAATTCGAGCAGCGTTTTAGCTATTTCATCATATGATGGTATTTGTGGGTCATCATCATTACTTTCTCGTACTTGCGGTGCGATTATTGTTGTTTCATCCTGTTCCTGGTCTTCTATATTCCTGTTTAACAACTCAACAAAATATTTTTTCCATCTATTAGTTTTTTCGTCACCCGTAACTAGAAGATCATTTTTGTTTTTTTACATAAACAGTTCTTCAAGTCGAACTTCGATAAATCGATGTAATCAAATTATTCAAAAATTTATATGTTATGTATTTATTTAGATAACTAGTGTTTTATATGTTAATCTACATGAAAAAATAAGAGATACGTACTTATATTTTTTCTATCAGTATCATTTACGAAACAAAATTATTATATATTAAACACCACTGGAAGTACGTATGTGGCCCTAGAGTATGTTTCTATGGCGTAGAGATTAAATATAATTGAAGCAAAATATCATATTGGCATCTGTCATAATTCATGCAAAATGTCAGTTTACTGAATTTAACATTTTAATTTATTGTGATTCATTAAACGTGTATTCCAAGATTCTCTTTTCGACATTTTTGTTTCGTCACATTGCCGGTGTGTAAACTTTACGTATATATATATATATATATATATATATATATATATATATATATATATATATATATATATAATTGGAGTTTATGATAAGTTTTCTTACGTTAAAATATAATATTCCCAGGGCCGGATACGTCATAACCGGATTTATATGTGGCGACCGTTTTGAACATGTAGTACTTTTAATTTCGATTTTTAATTACAAGATAATATAAATTTGACTTGTCTATTTACTATTAGGCTACTTGCATGATATACTTTTAGTATACATTATCAAAACTTTTAAATTACTCTTAGTGATACCCCCCTATTACCCGGCTGAATATAGGCATATTTTTACTTCTGGCTGCTGGAAACCAATCTAGAACGGCTTTATCTGAATTTTCGTACATTGTTTTTTTCAGTCTCGTAATACTTCCAGATTCAATGCAGTGATAATCAATTGCTTATTTTTTAAAACGTAGACACTGTCTTTGGAGATACACTATATTATATAGTTTTGTATTATTATTACTAATTTTTGCGTGCATATGTTAAATTAAATAAAAACAGTTATTTTACTTTAAAAATCTTGTTGCTTTTTTGGATATATTTGAAAATGATTAATTTACCTATAAATATTTTGGAGAGATAGTAGAAGTTAAAAGTTATCACTAAAGACTAAAGTAAATAAAATTTTTGCTCGAAACTTCGCAAACGAACAATAAACGTGTAAGGGGAAAAATAATGCGCAAATGCAAACAATGGCTTAGTTTTAACCTTGGAAATATATTTTGTTAAATGACATGAAAACTTTAATTAATTATTGACAAGTTGTCAGATAATCTAGGAATTTTAATTAGAATAACAATACGGAGATAAAATACAGTTTCATATTCAAGCATGAATGCATCTTTGAAAAGTTAATACCTTACACTAGTGAAATTAACCGATTGTAATTGAATTTATCGTAATTATGTCAGCTCTATTGTCACACAAGTCAGGAATAATGAAATATGAACCGATTTGTCACGATAGTCTATTTGCAATTATTTACTTGTATAATACAACATAGGAAACTTTGATAATTGGTTGGCACATCTATTTACCGAGTAATTAATTTAATAGCAAAACACAGATGTTTTACTACCAGTTCTAATTGAGGCGTAATCCGTAGGAAACCACTTCGAGTAATACATTAATAACAGGGTTTAACATACCTTGAATGTCACGAGGTGTTTTAATCACTTTATATTTTCTCTCTCACTTACGAGTATGTTAGCATGTTAGCACTTGCATAATATACTCATACACCGTATTTTAACGGAAAATTATACTGTTCATATCAAACATGTGTTAATACTTCTAACAATCCTCTTAAAATTTATTCCAACTATAAAATGTGAATATTCATCTTCATCTACTTCTGTTGAATAATACATTCATTATATATTCATTCTTAACTCACTACTAACAATAAACTGCTACCTAATAAATTCATCAAATGTATTGTTGGCGACATTATTTTAAAAGTTTTGAAGTTCGTGATTTTAAATTCACCGTCCCGTACACTAATAGTGTAATAGTAATAATACTGTAAAGTATTCTACTCGCATGAAATAAATATTTATTTATAAATAAATAAATTTATCATCAGCTTATTATGCATTGCTGGGTGTGCCAATCTGCTTTGTACACAGATATCGGTAATGAAATATTTGCACCGCGCGGGCGCTTATTAGGCGTCACCTCAGGGGCACTCATTGCTGACGTGGGGAGTACACCAGAGGGGTCATTTTTGTGCCATTTAAAATTCGAAATATTTGGCTTCGGTCGGGGTCGAACCCAGTTCCCCAGATTCGCGACCTCACTGGGATTTAATGCATACAAAAAATATTTATACAAAATATATTAATTTGTACAATAAAATTTAAGTGTACAAAATAACGATGGTAAGTACACAGAAAATTTTATCCCTACAAAAAAGATTGATTTATACAATATCTCTGAAACGTAATCTTTTATACACAACTTGATTTTTCTTCTGTAAATTCTATTTTTTTATGTACTACTATGTCAAAAAAGTACCGGGAATTGGTCAATAAAACACAAAATGTGCATTATTCATCCAAATTTGTTGTATCGCCTTCAAAGTAGGCTCCTTCCGAAATAATACATTTATGCCAACGAATAATCCAATCATCAAAACATTTTTTAAACACATTTTCACGAATTGACTTCAGTACTCGCCGCGAATTCTCTTTTATGTCTTTTATCGACTGAAAACGGGTGCTTCGAAGTGGTAATTTGAGTTTTGGAAATAGAAAAAAGTCGGCCGGAGCCATATCAGGGGAATACGGTGGTTGTTCGAAAAGATTTGTTAAGTTTTTGGCCAGAAATTTGTTCACAATGATAGCCTTCTGAGATGGTGCGTTATCGCGGTGCAAAATCCATAAGTTTTCTTTCCACAAATCTGGTCTTATTTGCTCTCTCAAACGCCGCATAACGCTCAGATAATATTCTTTAGTTACTGTCTCACCTTCTGGCAAGAATTCCGAATGCACAACACCGCGATAATCGAAAAAAAAACGTCAACATCACCTTCACTTTTGATCGACTTTGACGTGCTTTTTTTGGTTTCGGCTCAGTTTGAAAGCGCTATTCTGAAGCTTGTTGACTGGTTTGCATTTCAAACTCGTAAACCCATGTCTCATCACCAGTTACAATTCGTTTTATGAATGTGGGGTCGGAATTGACTCGTTCTAGCATGTCTTCAGCGACCCTTACGCGATTGAGTTTTTGCAGAAAAATCAGGTCTTTCGGCACTAATCGAGCGGCAACACATTGCATGCCCAAACAATCATTTAAAATGGTACGAACTGATTCGTGAGACACAAAAATTTCAGCAGCTATTTCTCTCAGACTTAAACGACGATTTTCAGTCACCATTTCCTTTACTTTAGTGATGTTAAGTTCAGTTGAAGACGTTGATGGCCGACCTGAGCGGGGCAAATCTTCCACCACATCTCGACCGCTTTTGAATGCAATGTATCACTCATATGCACGTGTTTTTGATAAAGTCGATTCTCTGTAAGCCTTATGTAACATTTTCAGCGCTTCGGCATACGAAATTCCATTTGCAATGCAAAATTTGAGCCAGATTCTTTGTTCGATATTTTTATCCATTGTAAAATCGCAAAACACACTTGAGATGAACTGACAAATGGAGTACTGTAAACAAACTAAATGACAGATGGCGCTCAAATTCCGCGTGAACATAGAGGACAGTAGTGCCAACGTAGCGACAGAAAGAATTACGACACTTCCTTTAAGCGGGCTTTTTTAATGTACAATTCCCGGTATTTTCTTGACACAATGTATATTGTAGAAATAGTTATTATTTATACGAGCCGATCAAATTATATTTTACATAATTAAATTTTACCGTCGTGATTGAAATAGCATTTTTTTGTAGATTTTAAAAAATAAGAAATTTCAATTTTGAAATTTAAAATAAGTTGTGGTTCTGTTCCAAGAATATATCTTTCTAATAACATTAACTAAAATTGTTATTAACACAAACCATCGAAATTTATAATGTATTTAATTTAAATAAAAATTAAAATAGATACTTTAGCTACCCTTACTGTAAAAGGATTACTTATTTTATTTACCCTTGCGATTAAAGTGCTACTTGATCCACTATTTTGAGTAGAGAAAAGCACAGTTTTAAACCTTCTATAGAGGAAATATAATTTTTAGAAATATAATTTAGTTTCTATGAAAGTTTTTTTAATTCGTTTCAACTTGATAGTCAAAATAAAATTTTTGTGTAGTAATTAAATACTTGATTTTGTGAGATAAAGACTATGTTTACACGTATAGCAAAAAAGTACTTTGACTTGACTTTGACTTTCAAAAGGCGACTTTTGGCATTGTGTAAACACTCTCGCCTATTACTTTTCTTCCTAAAGTCAAGTCCAAAATAAAATAGACTTGAGTCATATAAGTGACTTTTAAAAAGTCGTGTGAACCAACGAACGAAACGTACTTTACTTTACTAACAGTGCATCTAGTTTTCATCCACAAATTCCTAATAATTGGATATTTAATTACACAATTTCGTGTTTTATATCTGAATTTAAAATATTCTCGAATTTTAAAATATTTTATGCGATTATTTTTTAATCTACTTCGCATCCAATATTGTTGCTGCATAGCTATATTATTTAAATATATCGCGCTTAAATTTAGTAACTGTAGTTTACTATCCATTTTTTCTATAAATAATTTATTCTTTTTATGATTATGATAATAGTTAAATAGGTAACTTACATCACACGTATTATAACCAAACTTTACTTTGCTATCAAAGTCAAAGTTGAGTGAAGGACAAGTAACAAACGTAAAGTGAAATATATTTGACCTTATGTATAAACGCACCATTAAATTGACTTTTCATAAGTCGCCTTTTAAAAGTCAAGTCAAAGCAAATTTTTCTTATACGTGTAAACGTAGTCAAATAGAGCCCAGATGATAGTAAAGCCCAGTTTCAAATTTTCCGCCTTTTGATATTTTTTACAATTTGCTACACTATCTACTTAAGTACAACACTTTACTACCATTTACCAGAAGGAGACACTGAAAACTATATTTGTGTACGACGCCACATGAAAATATGAATACTGGTAGAAAACAGTAAATTCTAAGAAAAGCGTTGACAATTAAACACAATTTTAAGATAATTTGCCTTTTAATTTTTTATGTCATATATTATTAGATACATTAAAACCTTGCTAACCACATTGTAACTAAATTTTGTTTTAAACTGTTTGAAGTATGCTAGAATTTATTCTAATCTATTTCAATACGACTTCATATAATAAAGACCGCCATTTTTTGCTTGGGAAAGGCATTTAATTATTATTACAAAGCACCAAATAACAAAAGAAAATAATTTAAAACTTGGGAAAACTGAACATGAAACATCAAATCACAAACCGCAACCACGTACCTAATCAAAATTAAATTGACAGTACTTGGTATGTGTGTTGCATGTCACACATGGATGCAGGAACATTGCCTTGGCTATACTTCGTCTGACGATGAAAATTTCGAAACAAGTGGGCCTTAATATTGTATTCAGAATTCTTCGGTAATATACTGGAACAATTATTTTAACTTTTTTTTAATAGGGATTCCACCATTTTTTTAAATATAATTTTATCAGAAAGTATAAGTAAAACTAAGACTATTCGGGTAAATCCGGTGGAAAAATTCTATTAATAAGCGAGTTATGGTCCCCCGAAGTTTGAAAATATAATGTCACGAATATAAGTTCTTATATAAAACTATTTTCGTCGTGGATCCAAAATGTTCTTGAAATGTATGCTATTTTTAAATTATATTTATAAAAAATAAATTAATATTATAACACTGTACAAGTCTACATACTTTATAATTGCAAGTGTGTCAAAATTATTAAGTTTAATGCAAGAAATTTATATTCAAATACAAACTGTTTGAAAATTGCAGTACTGGACAGATAGTCACGTGTCCGCTATTTGAATTTATCTACTTCCATTGGTAGTAGATTCCACCCTCTAACTGGGTATTCGTGCTAAAACAAAAACCCCCTTACTTCCAAAGTACTTCAATTATATCATTTTATTTCTTTGTTAATATTCATTAATAAACGTACACTTTCCCTATTATTTCCTAATTTGTCTTAATTCGATTGAGCTGTAATCCCCTATCACAAATAATACCTATGTATTAGAATATATATGGTGTAGTGCACAAATGTTGTAAGTGCAAAAATTAAACAGTTACCAAATTTGTGCACATTGGTTTATTACGTAAAAATGGAACTTTCTGCACAGAACACAATCTCAACCAAACATTTGTTCACTACACCATCGATGTGTAGTTAATTTACAGTTCTCAGAACAAAGATTAAATCCAATTTACTTTTATTTTTAGACTATTATTTATTTTCCTATAACAAATACTTTATTGTATTTTATGATTGTTCTCCTATATACTCATGAGTATTCGGCTAATTATTTTTTGCTCTACCTCACCATTTCTACGGACGCCTTTACATAGGACTTTTTAAAAATAACGTCAAAGCCATTAATTCATTCAGAAAATTAATGAAAGAGTTTATAATTATTTCTTTTAATTAATGTGGAGAATAAAGTTCGTATCAAAATAAAGATAAATCCGGTAAAAATAAACTTTAATGACGCTGCATGCAGTAAATTTGTAGAGCAATTTTCAATTATGGAACTTTCAGTATTAATATACATTTAGAATCGTCAAAATATAAAATTTATTGTGTAAACCTGACAAGCTGCCCTAGTTGTAAAGTTGATTGGAGTTTAACATTATTTCAGGTCACTGATTATAGTAACTTTTCCTTTGCTTAAACGTATCCTGTCATTGCAAATAAAAACTCTGTGAGGCATTATTGTAAATAGTAGTACCATACAATACATCGCAAGATTATATCCGCAATAAAATAAAATTTAATTTCGTTTTATTGAATTTTTTTTTCTATATTTCATTTCCGCAGTAATATATTTTTTCCTGAGAAATATTTTTTATCTTTTATTTATTTTACGCTAAAATATTTGTGTGATATTTTTTAGTAGATATATAAAACGTTCTCCTTTGGTTTGATTTAGTATAAAATGTTGAAAGTCAACCCTTAATTCATTTAGAGTGAATTTTGCTGCGTTGCTTTCTTTATTACATTTTCCCCAGGGTAGAGATCTAATTAAATATTCGCATGTGGTTAATTTTCAATTTTATATTTTTGTGCGAGTTCCAGATCTCTTCTATAAATTCAGAGTGAATATAAACCCCACACAAACACTACGTGCAGTCGTGAAATTGCCACAATTAATTTATATGACTCTTTTTAATCTGAATAATTTCCTTCGCGCGCAAAATATGTTTCAATTTATTAGTCTGCATAAGCAATCTCGTTAACAAACTCTTGTCCCCATTATGATATTTGTTTGCTAAATATACAAATTAGTTTCAAAGGAAAACCGAGTATAAAGAGAATTACCTCTCAGGAATTTCATAGAATATCTCTCCAACTCCGAAATGTTTCAGTTGGTTGAATGCCGAAAACTTAATTTTTCAACGTAATATGTAAACCACGTTGTCACGTTGTGTAATATTTTATTTGAAATGTTTTTATAACAATTTGCTTAAAGCCCGAAACGTCCGTTTTATCTAATAAAGTATACTTTACATGGATCATCAAACCTTCTTACTTGGAATACAACATAAATTACACGTTCTGGTCCTTCAATCTCATTTTCAATAGAATTTTATTGTTTAACTTCAAAAGTATCAATTGTATTAGTAATAATATCAGAAATTTCTAGTTTCTACAACATAAATATGTGCTTCAAAACAATTTTAAAAGTAATTTAAAGATCTCTTTTCTCTGTAAAATTATGGATGCAAAAAATCTGCAAATTAAAAAGTCCAAAATAGGTTTTAATTAAAAACACAGTTATTTGAAAAAATTTAACAGCCATGCAGTAACAAAGTGGTTTATTTAACAAGTGGTTAAAAATTTTATGCACTAGATTTAGACAACCAGTTGTTGAAAATTCACCAATGTGTTATAAAATAAGACCGATGATGGTTTAAGTGTGGTAAAAGTTCGTACATTGCATCTATATTTTAAATAATTTCTTTAGGTAGTATTTTAGGCATAAAACTAGTAAAATATTCTGCAATAATCATACTCATACGTGACACTTAGGACCGGTAGTTCAATCTCCTAATAAAGTGTCATATAATTTAACTGCCAGATAAAAGAAAAATATCGCATCATATAATTGACATGTGTAAAATTCTGTCAATTTACGCTGTAATATTAATATTAATGAAATATTCTTATTTTATATGACAATTAAATTAACTGACACTTTACCAGGAGATTGAAGTGCCGGCTCTAAATAAAATGGTCTTGTATTCACTTTATGTAAGTATGTATGTATTATGTATGTATGTATGTATGTATGTATGTATGTAATGTATGTATGTATGTATGTATGTATGTATGTATGTATGTATGTATGTATGTATGTATGTATGTAGTTCTGGATAGTACTCGTAGTAGATGTTTCAGAATTTCTCAGATATTGATTTTATTGATAAACTTAAATACCTTGGTTGGTCAAAATTTATAATTTATCGACATAAGGAGCTCGTCCATACTATCTGGCAATAGCGCTCTTGACTACGTCAACCGTTCAATGGTAATACAATAATATTGTAGTTTGTAGTAGGTACTCGTATAAATCAAATTAAAAAAATGATAAATGCATATTATTTATTTTCTAACTTGCTATAATATGTAATCAAAACAAAATAATATCATAAAATATGTAATAATGAAATAAATAAATAAAGGATAGAATAACGTAAAAGATTGTGATATTATAATTGAAGAATATTATACTTGACAAACTGGTTTGTTTACTTAAATAGTAAAGAATATTCTTTTGCTTATTGCCAGTGTTTGTAAAACAATTTTCACATGTATCGATAATTAATATTTCCATTATGCTAACAGTATATGGGCAATGGGCATACTTTCATAAACCCTGAGGGCATCGACAAACCACATCTATTTTTTTATAAACTTGCTTGAAATGTAACCGCATACATATAATAAACCACATTTATCTTAGATATATTTGGTATTAAATTTTCTTTTAAAATTTAAAAAAATGTCGTCGATGTAATATTCACATATATTGTTTGTAGGTATATCGTTTTCAAATACATATTTTACCTATATGAAATTTGTATGTTGCCATATTTCGAAGAATGTAAACCAGTAAACCTATTACACTTTTTATACGTGATTTATTTTTACATTCCAAAATTTAACGGTATAATATATAATAGAATAGATAATTTTTTAAACGATTTATAACAAACCTATTGTTTATTAAACTCTTCACATATATTTTGCCCGAATTAGACGAGGATGTGAATTTCATATTCTACATCTCAAATTAACTAAACTAATCAAGAATTTTACAACTTTGTTGATATAAGTAGATCTTGCATAAAATGTCAATCAAAATATACAAAGGTTATGTTAAAAAAATTGTTATTAATACATCAAAAATGGTAAGAATCTTATAAATTTCATTCTTGTAATTTGTACATATTGTATAAGTCTATAAGTAAATGAGAAAAACACATTTGTTCTATTCTTCAAAATAAACCACAAAACACATCGGTTTACGTATAGTCACAGTTGAATTTTAAGACGGATGAGTAGCGCTGCCAAGTTTCATTAACATGATGGCATTTGTTAAAGGTGGCTATGGCTCAACCCTTTGTAAAAATTTATCTATTTTAGATAACGAAGTGAAAATATATAGTAATTATGACCGAGATAGCGTTGCCGCATCGTATGCCGACGCCCCCCGGGGCGAATTCCGGCTAGGGTTTAGATGTTTGTATGCATTTGTATTATCTCGTTTCCATCAACAAACATTAAGAAATACAAGTATAAAAGTTATAGAAAAACTGTCTCATCTTCATCAATTAGCGATTATTGCCAGTCTGGGTTACCGTAGAATTGTAGAACCGGACATTCCTTCAATAGGAGCCAATAGTGCTTGTGTCCAACTTGAGGTAGCAGCATGGTAGTTGTAAAAAACTACGGCCCGATGTCAATAGGAAAAAAATAATTAATGAAATAATAAACAGATTAATTAATGAGAATTTGAGAAGAAAATAATTTAATATCTATATAAATAAAAATGTAAATGTTCGTTTGATTAAAATCTCAAATCTCCGAAAATTCTTCACCGATTTTTTATACCTATCTTTCTACTTCTTCATGTTGATTGAACAAAATCTCAAGTCTCCGAAAAATCCTTAACCAAACGCGGATAAGTTCATGCCGAACAGCGTGCTTCTTAACAGCTGTTGTCATTTAACAAAGCAATGGGGTCTCGTGCCCGCGTGCCTGAGTGTCAGGTCGCGAATCTGGGGAACCGGGTTCGATCCCGATCGGCGCCAAATATTTCGAATTTTAAATGGCACAAAATTGACCCCTGTGGTGCACTCTACATGCCAGCAATGAGTGCCCATGAGTTGACGCCTGGTAAGCGCCCGGACGGTGCAAATATTTCATCATTACCGATATCTGTGTACAAGCAGATTGGCACACCCAGCAATGGGTAATAAGCCGTGATGATATATTTATTTCATTTGTAAATGTTCATTTGTTCAAAATTTGAAAGCAATCGGTAAAGAAGTTTTGGAGATTTTCAATGTTTCCAATTGCTTTGTTACATTGAATTTTCTTAAATTTAAATTAATTTGATATAATTATTTCGTATGAAATTGCATTGGAATCACTTTTTTAGTGTTTTTATTGTTTATTTTCTTCTTTCTTCATTGTTTTTAATATAGTTTTTTTTTACTATTTTTCTAATTTTTCAATGAAATCAATCTGCTTTATATCATCAAAATAATGCCTCGCAGAAGATCATACTTAGGTCGTCGTAGTCGCGGAGCGGAACCAATAATTGCAAATCAAACTTAGGATAAACGGGCATCAGCTAACGAGCGAAACAAAGAATGGCTCAAATACGTGCAGAGGAAGCAGCAGAGCGACGCGCAGCCAGACTTGAAGATGCACGGTTGCGAGCAAGGCAATTGCGTTCTGCAGCTTCAGATCTGTTTCGTTCTCAACAGAATGAACTCGACAGGCTGAAAGTGGCTGAAAGACGTCAACGAGAAACAGCAGATCAGCGTCAAACATGTCTCCATGTTCAGTAATCACGCGATTACAGTCGCCTTGCATTCCGGTACTACCTAACTGATTTATTTATTTTATCGTATGGCATACTTTACAGAATACGATTATAAAGGTACAGCAAATAAGGTATATTATTCCTTAGAATGGCATTTGATTCCTAACTGATGATTATAGTTTGAGTTCTCATCGGCACTATTGCTGAAATGTGTCCTCATTGCAAGGCTTTAACATTTAATGGAGAAACGAAAGGAATGTGTTGTGCCGCCGGAAAAATTAAACTGTCTCAACTTGGAGAACCGTTAGAGCCATTAAAAACTTTGCTTGCCGGATATACCGCCGAATCAAAGCATTTCCTATCTAATATCACGAAATTCAACTCATGCTTCCGAATGACGTCGTTCGGCGCAGAAATCGTAACCGATCAATTCATGCCAATATTCAAAGTGAAAGGACAAATTTATAATAAAGCCCAGATGGTCAACTTAAATTCCTACAAATGTATTTCATCGATGATGGCAATAATGAATTGAATGCACGCTTCTACTGGCATAAGAAGGTCCATCGTTTCCCAACTACAAGGAGCTTCTTCACGAAAAAAACAATTTAGTGCGTTTGTACAAAACAGCAATTGACATGATGCCATCTGATACAAACAAGATTGTAATTCATGCTGATAAAACGCCTGCTGAAGAACATGTGCGAAGATTTAATGCTCCAACTATAGACGAAGTGGCAATTGTTATAGTTGGAGATCAATTCCAACCTAGAGATATTGTTCTTCATAGGAGAAAAGATCAATTGATAAAAGTTGCGGAAACTCATGCTACGATGCCATGCAATATCCAATCATTTTTTGGGATGGTGCTGATGGATATCACTTCAACGTTAAAATGATAAATCCAGTCAGTGGCGAAGAAACAAATAAAATATGCAGGGCAATGAACTATTATTATGATTAGAGAGAATGAAGAACGTTTGATATTCATTCGTCTAGACCTATTCATTACATTCATATGCAATCCAGCTTGGAACGATATAACACAGCTCTTACTTCCTGGGCAATCGCCGGTGGATAGGCATGACATCACAACACGTGTTTTCAGAAAGAAGCTGAAATCGCTGTTGGATTTCTTGGTAAAACATTAAGTGTTTGGGTCTGTCCGCTGTTGGATGTACTCAGTGGAATGGCAAAAGAGAGGAATGCTACACGCACATATACTAATCTGGCTCTATAACAAAATCTCTTCAAACGAAATCGACGATGTAATTTTCGTTGAAATACCCGATGCCGACGTCGATAAGGATTTATATGAAGTTGCGACGAAAAATAAGATACATGGACCTTGCGGTACACTGAATCCTGAATCCAAATTCACCATGCATGATAGACGGAAAATGCTCTAAGCGATATCGTATCCTCGAGCATTAGTGTCCAACACAGTTACAGGAAACGATGGATATCTTTTATACAGAAAAAGATCAGCAGAAGACGGCGGTAAATTAGCAACCATACAAATGCGAAACGGTAACATCGAAGTAGACAACCGGTGGGTTGTTCTATATTCGCCTTTACTATCAAAAACATACAAAGCGTACATAAACGTGGAATACTGTAACTCCGTTAAATCGATCAAATACAATTGTAAGTACGTGAATAAAAGCAGCGACATGGCAGTTTTTAGCGTACAACCAAAAAGAAGTGATAGGAATGCGGTCATACATATCAATGAAACCGTACAGTATCAGGCTGTATGACGAATTCTTTCATTTCCCATATATGAACGAAGTCCAGCTGTTGTGACTTAGCAGTACATGTAGATAATGGACAACGCGTTTATTTCACAGCTGCAAATGTGCAACAATTGGCTCTGAATCCACCGGCTACAACGTTAACTGCTTTCATCACGTTATGCCAAATGACACATTTGCGAAAATACTGCTGTATTCGGAAGTACCTACGTATTACACATGGAATGCGAATAGAAAATCATTTGAACGTCGCAAACGAGGAGACCCAGTCGACGGACATCCTGGCATATTCAAAAAAACTACGATAGGCAGACTATACACCGTGCATCCCAATCAAAATGAATGCTTCTTTCTTCGCATGCTGTTGGTAAATGTTCCCTGTCCAACCTCTTTCCAGCAATTGATAATTGTCAACAGCGTAACACATGCCACTTTTCGCAGTGCATGTCAAGCCCAGAATTTATTGGAGAACGACCGACACTGGGATGTATGCATTAATGACGCGTGCAGCACGTCACATCCAAGTTAAATTCGTGCATTGTTTGCAAACATATTGACCGCCTGCTCTCCTTTATCTTCAAAAGAGTTATGGGAGAAATATAAAATGCACATGTTTGAAGATATTTTTCGTCGAATAGAAGAGGAAAATTCAAATATCAACATGGATTTCACAGCAGAAATCTCCAACGAAGCGTTGATAATGATTGAAGTTTTCAATTTAAGCGAATGCAATTCATAATTTGATTGGCGTTTGCAATCACCATCAACAAAGCTCAGGGCCAATCTTTATTATTATGCGGTTTAGAGCTAGACACGGATTGTTTCACACAATTATATGTTGCGTGTTCTAGAATCAGCAAACAAGACATCTCTATATCTACACAGACAATGGAACAACAAAAAACATTGTATATTCACAAGCATTGTCAAATTAAACATATTAGAAACGTGTGTTTTTTCTTTTCTTTATTTTTTAATTTAACCAGACAGCCACAGCAACGCGTAGCCGAGTACAGCTAGTAACAAATAAATAAATATATTATTTCACTCTCAATCTGAATCTGGTTGGAGTATGTATTATTATATGTCTTGGGCATATTTAATGCCCTGATATTTCATTAATTTTTTGATATAAATTCGCGTCTGTCAAACATCATCTATACTCAGAACTCTAGCACCTTGATATAGTTTACAGTGTCCAAATTACTCAAAATGTATTACAGGTTACAAGTAAAAATATAGTTATTTATGTAACAGGTGAGTTACATGTAAATTGTTTTTATGTCTAAAATAAAAGCGTAAAAAAGTTTTATACCGTTTTATTTTTTAACTCGTATGGATTAAAAAGATCACGTTATTTTGTAAAAAAATACACGATCTCTGAACTTATTTTAATGAAAACAAGTGAATTTTTTTAACGGGCGTAATTTTTTATTTGTTAATTTAATATTATGGAATGTAAGGCTAATAGAATTGATAACAAATTAACCATACTTACCATAAAATTAAATAAAAATTAGGTATACATTTATTTCGACCACAATGTTCTCTTACTCAACATGTTTGTAAACCATGCCAGAACTCTCACCTGTTACATAGTTTACATGTTGAGTAATCTTAATTACTCTCTAAAAAGTATTGTTAGGATCTCTGGTATGGTTCACAAGTTGGGTAATCTTATTTCTCCTTAATCTCGCATACGGTTTCGCGTGAAATTTTATTAGTGTGACAAGTCGAAAGCAGACTAGACATTTAGAGTGTTGACAATTAAGTCTATAAGTTATTGCAAGCCTCCGTGTAAGATTGATATTTGGTTATGCATGCCATATGCCCTGCACCCCTCAGATATCCTCTCATGAAGATGTAAACTTTTTAGGTTATAGCCTAAAATAGTCCACCAACAGATAGTTAATAGTATCATCGTTAGTAAAGAAGTAAAAAGTGAAACAGCATCAGAACCTCATTGCTTTACTTTTGTTGGGAATCACAAGTTCCACCCGCACACCTCATGACAACAAAAGAGTTACATTTTCGCTGACCATCTATACACGGACCATAGGCCGGCACCTGTAAAGGCCGCAAGAATGAATATAGGTACATTAAAAAAATTAACACAGGCGTAATTTTTTACTCTGTACACAAAGGCAACTCTTGAATACGACATTTTTCTAATGTCATGGTTTATTTTGTAGAATTCTGCTGTCTCTGCGATACAATATACAACAAAAAACATGTAATTTTGTATTGTCGTCTAGTCATCGTATCGCTAATGCAAATCAAGTGAATATAATCGTATCATAAATCAAACCAAAAAGGTAGCTGTACATAATTTATGCATTAAAAAAACGTAAGGTGAATAAGTATCGCATAACTAATTTAAATCGCATATTCATTAATATTTTTGGTTATTTTTTCTTTCAGAAAATAAGATAATAGTTTTGTGACAAGTTCGTCACTAAAACACATCTTAACGTGAATGACGAGATTCTCCAAATACATTGCAATAGTTCGAATTTGGACCGATGGAATGTATCATTTTCAATACTGGGTTTATTCAGACAATTACATTAAAAAAAACTAAACAATTATAAACAATGACATCGTTTATGCAACTAAACTGAAGAACTAAACTAATGAACTAATAAACTGACGAATGAAGATAAATTAAGTTGCAATTTTCAACTTGCAGATTAATTCTTAATTTTGCGCCTGCGCCCATCGTACATTTTCGACAGATGTTAAAACCTAGCTTACCAAAATGTATGTCGATAATAAAGTTTCTGCAGAGAAGAGCGGCGAAATACTAATTGCAGTTGGACTTATTCAACAATTTTTATATCCATATTTTTTTATCCTAGGTATATAAATAAAGCCCGTATATTACGATCTATAATTCTGCACAGAATTAAGAACATACAGACAGAATTTTATAGACCGTCGCATACAGAAATTTTTATCAAGAATTATTTTCTGTTCACAAAATTAAAACAAGTTCTATTACTGTGGATGGAAAGTGTGCACATTATGCCCATTACCATTTTTTTTTTCAATTCTGGAAGTGCAGGATGAACTAAGAATTTTATTACAAATGCAACTTTTTACGTAATAACCGAGATATGAATTTTTAAATTCAGAATTTGGCATATGACATAGCTGGTCCTCGCCAGTAGTCGACATACTGTTAGTTCTAGACAGAGGGTTTTTCATGTTCACATTGCGGGAATAATTTTATATATAAACTTATATGTTATATTCATGAAGAATAATATAACTTTTGAGTTACGTGAATTTGGCATATGACATAGCTGGTCCTCGCCAGTAGTCGACATACTGTTAGTTCTAGACAGAGGGTTTTTCATGTTCACATTGCGGGAATAATTTTATATATAAACTTATATGTTATATTCATGAAGAATAATATAACTTTTGAGTTACGTGAAGGTAAATGTATAATATATGAAAATAAATAGCTTTCCTTCACTGAATGTGAATCTTGAATGTGACTGAGAAGTGAAGGAAAGCAATTTATTTTCATATTTAATTCACATAGAAATTATTATTAAGCATAAATAACGTAGATAATAAGCAATTTTTTTCTTAATAAATTATAGAAAATCGAAACAGTTTGAAAATTGTTTGACAATATTGTGATACAAAATATGGCGGCAGCTGGCGCGAATGTTTCTCCATTGATGAATTCACGGTAGGTGAAAATCAAATTACAAAGACATGATACGTCATCCTAATTATTAATGGACTTCAATAACATGTAATTTGCGAACTAATTAATCTAAATAATTCTTTCGCTAATACTCATTATTTTCGTATTTTTATGTACGATAGTTCAAATTTGACTATGGTATAGTACCTGCATCATTAACAGTAGAAGTTGTGATAATTATTGTGGTTGATTTTTCTTCATTCATTAATTTAAAAAAATATTATTAAATTGTCTTGAACTCGAAAGTAAGTAGCAATGCTCACAGAATGTTATGAAGAATATCTATGTTTTTTTATAGCCAGAATTATGTATCAAATTACTTGCACAGTAGTGTACAGAATATTTGTACGCATAAAATTCTGTCCACAAATTTGTTCATAATAATTTCGTTCAGAATTATATATATATATATATATATATATATATATATATATATATATATATATATATATATATATATATATATAATTCTGAACAAAATTATTATGAACAAATTTGTGGACAGAATTTTATGCGTACAAATATTCTGTATATATATATATATATATATATATATATATATATATATAATTCTGTCCAAAATTATAGACCGTGACAAACGTGCTTTACCTACCATAATTTCACCTATAAAAATTAGTTTACGAAATGTCAAACAAAATTTTTAAGTTTAATTTAATGCATAAACGACGTAATTTTAATTTTGTTGCTTAATTTAATTTTACAATTTACATGCTGTGTAAATTTATCATTAATATTGAATAAACATTTTAATTTAAGTATAACAAAAATATGCAATGGTAATTATTATACAATTACCATGTACGATGTACGTTCAATTTTATTTTTGTGTGTGTTTTATAATTACTGCTATAATGCCTCAGGAAAACATTAAAACATATATTTTTTTGTTTCGATTTTAATATAAAATATAAATTTCAGGTTATCTTCAATAGTAAATCATAAAAAAATATTTATTATTTTCACAATAACATTTTCTGCAGTTATCTCCAAAAAGTGAAGTTAATCTCAAAATGGAAAAACAATATTTGCTCAACTGACGCAAACCCCAAAAACAATTATTTCCCCCAACGGTGTCCGCAGCTTAATTCTTCCTTTTAAACCTGTAGTTGGAGTTGTCACTTAATTTACATAGTAACTTCGCGCGTTCATCCGTAACGCAAGTGATCGAACACGTTTACATGTGTAGGATGTAAGATTAACTTAATTAGCTCTCCGTGCACTATCTCAAAGCTCATGCGTGCAGACATGATTAGGTATTTTGAGTATCCGGATATCTCCAAGGATAATTTCAATTTACCTATGCTGGTAATGTAATTCTCGGCCAGTGCCGTGTGACGGGGGCACCAAGCTCAGGAGACACCAAAATTGGCATTACATCGAACTATGAAAAAAGGTTATGATGTAATGAAACGTTCATTGTTACAACAAAAATCTCATATTGGTTCTAAATTTCCTCGTTTTCTTTGACGACGAATTTTGACATTTTTGTTAGCCTGTTTGTCATGATCATAAATTATTATCAAATTTGTTAAAAAAAACTTGATAGTAAATTTGGTTACAATTTGTTTTCATCGGAAACAAATGTTTTGACAAATATAATTGGATGTTCTATTCCAACTCATATTTCATTATAAATGTGTTCGACACAGTCACAAAATGTAGTTTATATGCTGCCGTGTCACAATAATTACATTATAGTCCTACATTTGAGTACTCTAATGTCTCTCCTTATAGACCTGCATTCTGCATCCAATTCACTCATCACATTTTATTTTTCACTTTTTGTAGCGTGTAAAATTGGGATTAATATTTTTATGAAATGCTCATTTATAGCGATATCCATGAAATTTAATCAAAGGCACAAAGATATGACATTTGAAATAGAAAAGTTAGTAAGTTGTATTGGGATTTTCAAGTATCACGAGATGGCGCTGATCGCATTAAACAATGGCACAATTTTTGTTGACATATGTAAGCGTAGCATTGCTGTCAATTGTGTTTCTTTATTTATCGTATTATTTTAGCCGAGTCAATAAAGGTTTTTACTTCTAAACCTACAAAAACAGATCCGAATTTAATGATTTATTTTTTTAAATGTTTGTTATATTCAATTATTCAAAATCAGAAACATTTCAGCTGGGGCGCTCAATTATTTATAAAGGTAGTCCGGATTTCGAAAACCACCATTGAGATCTCGAGAACTATACGAGATACAACTTTAGTTATATGGGACATGTGGTGCGCCTTTGGGAGGCCATCTTAAATGTGTTTTTGTTTTGCCAAAAATTCTCATAGGTTACTTGATAATAGGGGAGTACTGAAGTTAGTCGATTTTTTTCATTTCAAAATTATTTCTAAACTATCAATAATCGAGAAAAATGTTTCAAATAGAAAAATTAGATAATTTTATTGTCTATCCAGTGGTGTACGAAAATAATTTTTCTATCGGCAAAGTTTCGAGATTTAACATAAAATTACATTTTTTTAATAAAAGCCATATTTGATTATTACTTTAAGAAAATATTTATTTTTTATTTCTTCCGATTGATATAAAGGTTATTGTATTTTAAATATGTCTCACCCTTCAAACCTAAAATTTTTCGCAATTTTTTTTTCAATATTGTATTGCTAAGTTATAGAAAATACAATGGAATAAAATGTTTTTTGTAGTATGTACTTTTTATCGTTATGTAGAAACTATAGGCCTACCGTTCCCATATCGGAAAACGCCAGTACTCAGATCTGGGTAAAAAAAATTCTTTCATAATATGTTAAAAATTTGTCTAATATAGTCGAGTCAATGAAGCGAAAAATACAATAAGTCTTCTAACACCTCAAAAACAGATCCCATTTTAATGAAATTTTTTAAAATGTTTGTTATTTTCACTTATTTAAAATTAGACATATTCAAGCTAGGGCGCACAATTATTTACACAGGGTGTCCGGATTTTGAAGGCCACCATTGAGATCTCGGGAACTATAAAAGATACGACTGCAGTTATAATGGGACATGTTGTGCGCCTTTGGAGGGCCATATTAGATGTGTAGTCGAGTACTATACGGATTTTGTGTAAAACACTTTTGGTGTTCCTATCATTGGGCATACTACACACATATTCCAGCCATCTTATTCTAATGACTGATTTGTTTAAACGGATTTTACATATCTTGGATAACAATATGGAGTTAATACATTGTTCAGACTATATGCATTCATTAGCTGCTATTATGTCGTTATTAATTTCAGTATCCATTTCATTTTTTTTGTGACTGGGAATCCAAATATTTAAAATTATCCACTTCAAAAGAGAGGTGAATACTTTTCGGTAGGCTTCACTTCTATGGAGAAGCATATATTATACGGTTCATACATTTAAATAAATTCATCAAAATCGGATCTGTTTTTGAGGGTTTAAAAGATTTAATACTTTTTTCGCTTCATTGACTCGACTATATTAGAACAATCTTTAGCATATTATGAAAGAAAAAAAATTGTACCCAGATTTGAGTATTGGGGTTTTCTGATATCGGAACGGTAGGCCTATTGTTGTATATAAACTTAGCAATATATAAACTTAGCAATACAATATTGGAAAAAAATTGCGAAAAAATTAAGGTTTGAAGGGTAAAACATATTTAAAATACAATAACCTTTATACCAATCGAAAGAAATAAAAAATAAGTATTTTCTTAAAGTAATAATCAAATATGGCTTCCATTTAAAAAATGTAATTTTGTGTTATATCTCCAAAATTTGCCGATAGAAAAATTATTTTCGTACTCCACTGGATAGGTAATAAAATTATCTAACTTTTCTATTTGAAACATTTTTCTCGATTATTGATAGTTTAGAAATAATTTCCAAATGAAAAAAATCGACTAACTTCAGTACTCCCCCATTATCACGTAACCTATGAGAATTTTTGGCAAAACAAAAACACTTCTAAGATGGCCTCCCAAAGGCGCACCACATGTCCCATATAACTGAACTTGTATCTCTTATAGTTCTCGAGATTCCCAATGGTGGTTTTCGAAATCCGGACGTCCTGTATAAATAATTGAGCGCCCCAGCTGAAATGTTTCTGATTTTGGATAATTGAATATAACATATATTTTAAAAAATAAATCATCAACATCGGATCTGTTTTGGTGGGTTTAGAAGTTTTAACGATATTTTTTCATTAATTATTATTTTTTTGTTTATAATTCAAGTATGTATAATAGAGTTTTTGTAGTCATATAGTTGTAGTTTCATATAAATGTCAAATGTATACCACTATTTGTAGTTCTAATATTCACCGCTAGTTAGCGTTTTCTTATTTGAATACCCCAAAAACAGATTAATAGCATATTATTAATAAAAAAAAGTTCTCTGCGCATGTTGTGAAAGAAATAATTATATTTACAGTTATAGAAAAATACGAATTTTAGTTATTTCGTGAATATAAAAGAAAATCCGATTATAATTACTGTTAAAATAAATTTTAGATAATTATTATAACAAATTATTTATTTATTTTATTATCACAATAAATGGTCGAACAAATCACCGTTAACTGTTAAACAGTGATTTGATCTATTATAAAATTCACGTCTTACATTACTTAATTGTCTACATGTTATTTTATTACATTTTCTTCGAATGACATTTTTTAAAGAATCTAGATTAGGATGATTTTCTTGATAAATTTTCTCTTTGAGGTATGGCCATAAGAAAAAGTCGTTAAGCGCTAAATCTGGTGACCGTATCGGCCAATTAATTGTACCGTATTCAAATGTTCTGTTACGCTTCTTTCAGAGTGTGCAGGGCAACCATCATGCTGATACCAAATAGTTTCAATATTTTCGGATTGGTCTTCAATTTCCGGACCAATGTAGTTTTGAAGCAAATCCAAATATTTGTCGCCATTCAGACATTCATCAATAAAAAAGGTCCTATGATATTGGTCCCTAAAATACCTGCCCATACATCCACTTTTTGGGTGTATTGGGTATGTGTTTTTAGCATTTATCGTGGATTATTCTTGGCCCAATATCTGAAATTTTGAACAATTGGTTCACCATGAAATTTGCTTTTTCCAACATGACTTCGCAGAATTCTGCTCTTGTTTGCTTATCGCCTTCCAAAATTTCTTGGTTCTTGTGATACTTATAGGACTTGTAATTCTCTTTTTTTAAATTTTTGTACTGTAGAATGATTAATACCTTGTACTGTAGCAATTTGACGTGTACTTATATTTGGATTTTCTGTTACCGCCAATAATACATTAAATTTATTTTCGTTCATATTTTCCTCCACTTCATTGTTTTCTATTATCAATTAGCACTTTTTGCAGGGTTTAAAAAACCCTACCAGTTGAGTTGAACTGATTAATTATTCTGTTTATTGTAGAAATTGTAGGTATAGGCCGATCGTGATATACAACAGTAAATAAGTCTCTTACTTCAGCTTGGGAGTTTCCTTGATAAAACCATTCTATGCACTGAATTTTTTCTTGAATGTTGTACATATTTATTAATATTAAACAAAATTACCATAAATGAATTAATATACTTATAGTAATTACATGCCCGAACTGTCAAAATACTACATATTTTTTGCATTTGTTTGTACATTTGTTTAAATTCCATGGCTATCGCTGTAAATGAGCAATTTTATAAAAATATTAATACCAATTTCACGCGTTACAAAAAGTGTAAAATAAAATGTGAAGAGTGATTTGCATGCAGAATTCAATTCTATACAAGTTTTATTTGAAACATTTTGCTCTAAAATAAATAGGGAACGAAATATCGCCATATGAAAAAATTGCATTGAATTTCCTATATTGCATAAATCAATTCACCAGCCGGTATATATATATATATATATATATATATATATATATATATATATATATATATATATATATATATATATATATACAGGGTGATTCATCGGTCTGTCCTCTCTTTATAACTCTTTTATTTTAAGTCAGATAGAAAAACTCTTCAAATATAATTTATATGATACATTATCTATCTACGTACCATATCCATTTATATACAGGGTGCTCGATTTAAGCGCAACAATAAGTAACTTTACATTTCTTAATGGAATACCCTATAATTATTTATTTTGATAGTAAATTAGATTCCCTTTAAAAAAGTATTAAGTAATAAGGGGCCTAAAATTATAAATTACGAAGTTATTTACCTTTTTTCGTTGAATGATATGTTTCTATCATGTTATTATTAACAAAGTAAGCTATGGATAATTTGATCAATTGTTTCGAATTTAAACAAACAAGTTGTACAAATACTCTTAGTTTATCATTGTTGATGTTGATGTGAAAATGAATAATTAAAATTTTAGTAAAGATGAAATGGTTAATATAATATTTATAATAGAAAAATCTATTGAAATTGAAGGACTAGTTTTCGAGCATTTATTATAATTTTGCATTATTTAGTCTGTCACTAAATTTTAATAGCTTCTTTGGAATTAGTGTAATGTTTAAATTAAGTATTAATAAAAAAGGATCAAAATTTGGTATTATATTATGGATTTTTCCACTCTGAACTACTATTTTTTATGAACGTAAATAACTTCTTAATTTATAATTTTAGATCCCTTATTATTTAATACTTTTTTAAAGGGAATCTAATTTACTATCAAAATAAATAAATATAGGGTGTTTCATTAAGAAATATAAAGTTACATATTGTTGCGCTTAAACGGAGCACCCTGTATACAAATGCATATGGTACGTAGATAGACAATAATATATCATATAAATTATATTCGAAGAGTTTTTCTATCTGACTTAAAATAAAAGAGTTATAGAGGGAAGACAGACCGATGAAGCATCCTGTATATATATAACTGTAATTTTCATTATAAATGATCGATTATATACATGAAATAAATTTTCTTAATAATTATGATCTGTTTACAAATGGCGATTTTGGGGCACTTTCGAAACTTTCTATTAGGGTACTTTCAGACAGTCCGAATCTCTGATAAGTACAACAGAATATGAAACAAATTATTTACTTAAGAAAGATGGAATTTTTTGTATTCCCATAAATAGAAGAAAAACTGTTGTAGATCGCGAAGACATATGGGTCGATTTTGTTCACATAGGAAACGTCTTACAGATTCGTAAATCTGTAAAAACCTGACGAAATCGCATTTATTTTTGTTGATTAATATAAAATTATACATAAGAATGGCAGCTTTCGCTGCGATTTTCTTTATTAATTACTTACTTACATATATGTAATCGACCCATAGTTTTAAAACTTCCGATGCCGGATTATTCGAAGACTTCAACTTCTAGAACAAACGGAAAATATTACTTTTCTATTAATTTTGTGGGTTTTGGTGTGTTAATAATTTATTCCTCATACAATTATTATAATTTGTACTCTTATTATTATTTTGTAGATAAAAACATTTTTCCTACAGACTAACCCGTTAAAATAATTAAATAAATTTATATCCATATGCACCCCCTATATGGCCAAATGTACTCCTATGGTAGGGCACATTCGGACATTTGTTGACTAAAGTTTAAGTGTAAAATTAAAATATTTATTGTTTTAAATCAAGATGACTTTACTAAATAATCGATAACTAAAATATATGTATGATATATTTTACTATTCCATATTGTTTTTAATATTGGAGATACTTAGGGAATACCAAATCGGAATGTGCCCTGTTCTGATTTTTCAGATTAATATTATTTTGTTCAATACCAAATATTTTATTTTAATAATTTATTGATTTACGCCAACAAATAAAATTTTGTGTTTAATACGAAAAGGAACTAATCATGTGGTACACGTCGAGTTATTAAACTCGGATTCGCCACGCTTGATATTCTTCTCAACTAGCATATAATAGTAATAATTATTATTGATGTTATATATATATATATATATATATATATATATATATATATATATATATATATATATATATATATATATATATATCGTAATGGCATATTACCCATTGCTGAGTGTGTCATTCTGCTTTGTACGCAGATATCTGTAATTATGATGACATATTTGTACCTTGCGGGCGTTTACTAGACGTTACCTCACGGACACTCAAAGTTGGTGTAAAGAGTGCACCACAGGGGTTAATTTTCTATCATTTAAAATTCGAAATATTTGACGTCGGTTGGGATCGAACCCGGTTCCCCAAATTTGCAATCATACATTCAGGCATGCGGCCACTGTTAAAAATAAGTCTTGCAAAAATGAATTCTGGATGGTCGATTGGTATATTAATATTAAAAGTATCAAAATGGCTTTGGGTCTACGGATTGCAGAAAATAGGATTGAAAAAAATGGGAAACATTTGCCTCAAAAAATGCAATTTATTTGGTATCAACCTCAACGGTTTAAACGAGGGTTTAAATTATTTTCAAAAAAAAACTGGCATGGAAAGTGCACCACAGGAGTCAATTTTGTGCAATTTAAAATTCGAAATATTGGCATTGATTGGGATCGAATCCAGTTCCCCAAATTCGCGGCAAGCACCCAGGCTCGAGGCCACGAGACCCCAATGATGTTGCGATCCTTATAACATAAATAACTATAACAAATTTAGTAATATATATTAAACGTTCATGATATTGACAATAATATTGAAATGAAATGAAGTGTCACATGGATCATTTTTGATTGATGTCAGAATTTCAATTTCGGCTCTCAATTACATTATTTCTCTATAAACATAGTTGTTTAAAATTTCCAATAAGCGAATTTTTAGTAGAAATATTTACCCATATTATACAAAATCACTAAATTGCGTACCTATACTGAATATGAATTAAACGTAAGACACAAAAGAAGGATTTTTAATATTTTGTATTGGTTGACATTACGCACAAAATGTAATTGTTGGGTTATATTGTCGTGTGTTGTAAAATGTATTGTTGTATTATTGTTTAAAGTTGCGAATGTTTAAAATTTTGTTGTTTACCTATCATGTTCCTCGTCATGTACTGCGCGGTTGAGTGGCTAGCATGTTCGACCAGCGCGTTGGTGATCGTGGGTTCTATCCCACATGAGTTTGTATTTTTTATATTTTTCTATTTCAAATAGCAAGTATTTGCAGGATGATTAGATTCATGTTTAAACTTATTTTCGTATTTTATCGGTTTTTCGCGGTATAAATACGGGCCCAAACGATAGTTTTATTCAGAGAGAGTGTGTGCTCTCTTGGGGAGACAGTGTGTGCCGTCTTCAGCGAACCTGGTGAGTACCGGGCGAGCAAGTGTAGGACCTTGGTTCCCTCTGACTCAGTGCTGTTGGTGTGTGCCGGCAGCTCGTAAGAGAGTACAGAAGGTGTATGTACGGATACCGCTGTAGTCGGATGTTTCTGTACAGTGAGGTTTGCCACTGGTTGCCGTAATCGCGATTGTCGATGAGTGTTGGTGTGTGCCAACACGGTCTCGTTTCCATTCCGAAATCACGATTGTTGATGAGTGTTGTCGAGTGACAACACTGTTACCGTTTTTTGTTTCACTTTGGCGTGTGCCATTGTTGACAGTTTGTGCCGCGGCCCCGTAACTTTGGTATGTGCCATTGTTGACCGTTTCTTTTTATGAACGAATCCTGCAAGTATCGCTGGTCCATTAGTATTAGCCGATTATATGCTAGCGATTGCTATTTAATATATTTTAATAAAATTCATTACATATGATTTCATTGTCAAAAACAGAACTCTGACTCCACTAAGCCCTCCGACCCCATTTTGGCGTTCAAGCCACTCTTTTCAGCGAGGTTATAAGAGCGTCCTTCAAAAGATTTACCACCTCTCCTGCTCTGTGTTATGGAACGACCGTTTTGACAGCAAGAACTTCAGAGAACGTCGAATAAAGTTGACAGGCACTTTTGGCCATTAAAAAATGGCGCCCGAGCAGAGACTGTTGACTTTTGGCCATTACAATTTATAATCGATTTTTGATCCTAAGATAACAGATTTGTCGCGATTGAACTTGTTTAGTTTTATACAAAATTCGTGTGACCTGTAGTTTATGTAAAAAAACTTCAAAAACTTAAAAAAAAACTCCAACTGCGCTTGCGCGTAGCTTACGCAAGTGCTTGCCGTTAGATGTTAGTAACTAAACTACTCGTATATACGAGTAAGTTTAATTTCTCTACGTTTTTACAAGTTTTTTTGTAAAAAAAAGTAAATTACTCGATGTAAATAACTTGCACAACTCTGAGATCAGGATTACAACAGTAACCATCACTTATCATACATATATTTATAATATATAAATAATATAAATTCAAGAGACATATTTTGAGAGAGCGGGCAATTAGTTCTGTTCAGTAACCTTTGAAACAGCTTTTCTAAATAATTAACTATATTACATACATCCATCGACATAATCCCATATCTTTTCAATACAATATTAACGGTAATAACCTAACTAAAAAGGATTTAGGTGTGACATTTTCATTTAACCTTAAATTTACCGAACGCATAAATAATATTTGCACCTCCGCTGTTAAAACTCTTGGCTTTATCATCAGAATCACAAAACCCTTCAATGACATTTCAATGTTGAAAATTTTATATTTCTCATTTGTTATTAGTAAATTTGACTATGCGTCTCTAATATGGTACCCTTCTTTCGATTATAAATTAGATGCTATAAATCGTGTAAATCGGCGCTTTTTAAAATATTTATCCTTTAAACTCGACAGAATATATCCTGAACGTGGCATTGATGTGGATATTTTATTACAGCGTCATGACATGCCTTCTCTCAATACCAGACGCGAACTTCAAGCAGCTAAATTTCTGTCATTGCTTTTAACCAATAAAATTGATTGTCCCTATTTATTGTCTTAGCTTCCAGACACAACACGACATTCTACCTTACAACTTCAAATACCGATATCCTGGATAAGTCACCGGTCCATGTGATGTGCCGAAGAGCAGAGAAACATTCTGAAGATGTATTTATTTAATTTTTGTATATTTTATTATATTTATTATATTTTTCTATATAATTATACTTATTACTTTTTTTTGTTAATTAATTCCCTGTAATTGGATACTCTTGGGAATAAAATTATTATTATTATTATTATTATTATTATTATTATTATTATTATTATTATTATTATTAAGAAATAAATAAACGAAAATTTAAAATAAATAGCTTTATTAAAGTCTATTTTAAATATGTAATACTTATTTAGAATTTTGTTTATGAAAAAGTAATTTGTAGGCTACTATTTATAATTTCACACAAATTTTAATCGCTAAAGGTATATTTCAATTATATGAGATAAAATATTGTATTTGAAGTATGGGAGGTATAAATATTTCACTTCATTTCAATAATAAATTACTCCCCTGTCCTTTAATTAATACATGTTGATTTTTTCCTAAGATACGGTTGACAATGAAGAAATTTTAAATAAATATATTAATTAAAGGATAGGGGAATAATTTATTATTGAAATGAAGTGAAATATTTATAATTTCTATACTCCATATACAATATTTTATCTAATATAATAATTTGTGTAGAATTATAAATAGTAGCTTACAAATTACCTTTTCATAAAAAAATATTTTCAAAATATACTTAAATAAAAGGAAGTTAGTTACAGCCAATAAGATTAGCTGTTTCGAAGGTTACGGATACAGCGTTAGGAAAATACGTGGCAAGATATACAGGATGGTGGCGGTTAGGGATGAACATAGGGATTTAACATGGGATTTTAGTTTTTTGCAATTTCCTGCTCTCCTGTTCTTTTTACGGCAAAAACTGTACAGTACAAAATTGTTCAGAATTAAAAATTGCATACAAAAATATATTTACATTTATTATTATGTTTTTGGTTTCTTCACAATTTTAAAAAGAAGTATCAAAATTTCTGTTAATTTGTAGCAATAGCCATGACTTATAACTCAAATGTTTAAACATAATAATGTCATTCAATTTCTGTCAAATTTTCGAAATTTTCTCTAATAAAAAGTTAATTTAATAATGAATGTTTATTCGAATAAGGAACGAGTTTTCATTATAAAAAATTATTATGGTAGAAATAGTTTTAGAAGAACACGTGATTTGTTTTCTATAAAGTACGAAAATACACCAATTCCTATTATAGCAGCAATTTCTAAACTTGTTAAAAACGTTGAGAACACAGCTAGTGTAGCTGTGAACGAAGGTAATGAAGGAAATAATAATAATAATAATAATAATAATAGAAGATGTTATAACGAAGTGAATGAAGAAATGGTATTGGCTATGATAAATAAAAATTCTACGTAGTTGATACATTTGGAATTGGTTTATTATTAAATGGTATACCTAATAAAAAATGCGTATTAAAATTAAACGTTGTTTGTTTTTATTTAATTTTTAAGTTCGATTCACGCATGGTTGACGTTTATAAATAATTTTTGACAACCAGAAAAAAAATTCCATGGCTATTGCTACAAAATAACAGAAATTTTGAAAATTCTTTTTAAAATTGTGAAGAAACCAAAAACATAATAATAAATGTAAATACATTTTTATATGCAATTATAATTCTGAACAATTTTGTACTCTACAGTTTTTGTCGTAAAAAGAACAGGAGAGCAGGAAATTGCAAAAAACTAAAATCCCATGTTAAATCCCTATGCTCACCCCTAACCGCCACCACCCTGTATACAAACTGTTATGTACGCAATGCATTTCTATTGTTAGACATAAGAAGAAAATAAAAAATTCAAATACTTCAGATAATTTATCAATTTACCATTAGATATTGAGCAGAAGAAGAACACAAAATAGCTCAAATGACTTAATGACTCACAGTCACGAATACGGTTCGCACGCGCAAATTTCTAATATCGATTTTTTTCTACTACGCACGCGTACGTCAAATCACGAAACAATTCACGAATAACAACTAACACGCCAAATACTGCTGAAATCTAGAGATTTTTTTCATCGATCTTTCAAGAAATCTATTTTTTAGATAAACCGATCTTTCAGAATCTAGAAGTTCGATTTCTTTTGGAAAAATCGATTTTCCGGAATCCGGATAATTTTTTAATTCATCGATCTTTTTGAAAAATTTATTTTACAATGATCGATCTATTTGAAAATCGGCTTTTAAACTGACCGATCTTTTCGATGAATCGATATTTCGATTGATCGATCTTTTTGATGAATCGATTTTTCGATTGATCGATCTTTTCAAAATAAAGATCAATCCGATGTTTTTTTTAAAAAAATCGATCAATCGATCTTTTTTACAACCCTAGTCGTGATGGTGTGCTATATGTCAAAATTCTAATACAGTAAACTTGAATTATAATCAGGCGCTGCAAATTGACCAAATGGGCTCCAGTGCATGATTTGTTGTATCTCGGATAGCCCGGGTTTGAATTCGACCAACGTCAATCTTGAAAATTTTCAAATATCCCAACAATTACCCTTTTGCCTTATCTACACAATAAAGAGATTGTCTTGGAGTGGAATTCTATTACTCTAAAATGCACAAAAAAACATTCAAAATGAATTCCATAGCTATATTTATTTTTTTTAAAAAACATAAAAACGTAAAGAATTCTACCCCTGAACTGAGTATTTTTATATTAGAAGCGGAATGCAGGCAATCATTAAAAAATACGGTTGTAGGTAAGAACCTAATGGTCTACAAGAGATAGTTGGATTTCTGGTTCGTTTGTCCAATGTCTAAATCATTGCTATCTTGATTCTGTTTTTGTTCCTTTTAAGGAAATTGAAATGAACTGTGCAAATTTAGTTGAATGGTAACGTAGCCAATTCTCTCTCGTATGACGGAATACAAAGATTGTATTACTGCTATTTTAAATTTATTGAGACTATCTGTATTATTAGAAGGTAGAAAATAACATATCCTAAACACAGGTTGCTTGATATTTTTCAATTAGATATTTAATAAAAATTACAATACAAAATTGATATTATTACTATTCTGTATAAACCTAAACATGTAAAATGTAAATAATATTAAACAACAAGATACAAATTTCATCATTCTAAAAAATTCTTAGTATTAAATACTTTTTAGTGGTTGAGAGTTTCTTATTTCATACGAATTGAATTCGTTCGCTTTCTAATTACACGATAGGGGCCCGGTGACCGGTGACTCAAGGTGCGTGTATTTCGCCATTTCGTTAGACAATAGCCTAAATTAAAATTAAATCGTGAATTTGATCACAAATATAAATAAAAATGGTACATACTGTGAAAAACAACGTGGCTCGATATATTTGAATATTTTTGAGCATATAAAATTATAATATAATTAATATTCCTAACAGTATTTTTTTTACCTTCCGTCATACCGTACGTAAGGGAGTAATGTAATCGTGCCAAAAATTCGATGGTGAGTTTTAAGTAAAGAAGCACGAATCAGGGTCCCCACAACACGTTTTTACTATTTTGACGATGATGTCTCTGTGTGTGTGTGTGTGTGTGTGTGTGTGTGTGTGTGTGTGTGTGTGTGTTTCTGTGTGTGTGTGTGTGTGTGTGTGTGTGTGTGTGTGTGTGTGTGTTTGTGTGTGTGTGTGTTTGTGTGTGTGTGTGTGTGTGTGTGTTTTATAAAATTAATAGGGCAGAAATTACAGGCATATGAAAATTTCACCATTGTACATTTTACCTGTTTTTCATAAAAAAGCAAACACCCGGTATATGTAATTATTTAAATTTAGATACCCGCGTCTTTATATCGTTTTACGTGTGTATATGAAATAAAACTATATAGGTAGGTATCTTTATTATTTAAAATAAATGGGTGCCCAATAGGCGCGTATACACGGGTGGGGAGATTAAGAGAGTAATTACCCCTCTCATGACTTGATAAAAAAAATCAAACAAACGAAAATATTATAATTTAAGATTAAGAATAAAATTTAATAATGTATTTTGCACAGTTAATATTTGATTGCTTGTTTTTACCAAATATAAATTTTGATTACGTAGTATGGATGTCAGTTAAAATATAATTGCAATAGTAGAAGTGCAGGTGATATTCAATTTTGACAGTTTATTCAGGTAAGTTAACAATCCGTTAAATTTATTCACTTTTCTAATCTGACCTGGCAATTTATTTTTGTACATGAAGGGGGAAAACATGCAGCTTCACATTCATTGAAAAAATGTAACGTTCAATAATAAGGCATTTAACAATGGATGAAAAAAAAAATTGCCTGCGGCGCCTTTTTTTCTGGTTAGGTGCATAGATGCTACTTTTTTAAACGCATAAAAAAGAAGCATCTATGCACGATTTTTTTTTAGAAAATATGGTGCATAGATGCCACTTGAAAGTAGCATCTATGCACGATTAAAACTTTTTTCGCGTGCATAGATGCTACCTGAAAGTATCATCTATGCATGATTACAATTTTTTTGCGTGCATAGAGACTACCTGAAAGTAGCATCTATGCACGATTATTTTAGAAAATATGGTGCATAGATACTTCTTTTTTAAACGCAGAAAAAAGAAGCAGCTATGCACTGTTTTATTTATATTGTTAAAATTTTATACATTCAAATAGGAAAGGTAAATTTAAAGAAAACACACGTGTAGTAAACTTACTATATGTTTATTCACTGACTACCGAACATGAAGTGAAGTGACGGACAAGAACCAGTACAATTAATTATTATATTTTTACAATAAGATTGTGGTCAGTGTTGCCAATAGTTTGAATATTAATATAAATAACAATAATGAATACATATTATAACATCTCCCTTTTATAATTACATACATACATTATAAATTTTAATAACTATTACAAACATACAAGAAATTTTTAAGCTACATATTTATCAGGAGGTTTAGAAATTCTTCCAGCTCTAGTTACATAAAATTGAGTATTAAATCGTTCATTATTTGTATTACTATTATTTAGATCAGAATTAGAAATTTTGAATCTTGGTTCATTTAGTGATCTTCTAAGGTCAATAGTATTACGTCGTTTTAGACGATTATTTTCATCTTGAATTACAAAAGATCTCGGTGTATTATATTTGCTTACAATTTTTGCAGGTTTCCAAGTATTGTTTTCTCTATATGTAACATTTTGGTTTTTGTTAAAATCATGATTTCTAGTTTTACAATTTCTGTCATAATATAATTTGTTTTTATTACCTTTTTCAATTAAAATATCTCTAAAGTTTTTAACAATTTTTGGTTGTAACATATTTGAACGAATTGGTAGTTTTGTTTTTGTAATTCTACTAAATAATAATTGTGATGGTGAATATTTTGTGCCCAATACAGGCGTATTACGATATTCTAAAAGCATTGATTCTATCTCTATATTTCCCTCTTCTGATTTTTTGAGCATATTTTTACAAATACCTACACCCTTTTCAGCTAGACCATTACTTTTTGGATAATAAGGACTTGATGTTCTAATTTTAAAATTCCAGGAATTAGAAAACTGTTGAAATTGAAAGGAATTGAATGGATTGTTATCAGCCACCAATATTTTTGGAATACCATGAGTCGAAAAAATAACTTTTAAAACATTAATGATCTCATTTGCAGTTTTTGTCTTTAATTTAATAAGTTCAATCCATTTAGAATAATAATCGACTAAAACAAGATAATTTGAATTGCTGTATTGTAATATATCACATGCTACTTTTTCAAATGGTAGGCCAGGTATGTCTTGAACTATCATAGGTTCTTTCACATTTTTACGTCTAAATTTTTCACAAATTCTACATTTTGAGATTTCATTTTCAATATCTTTTTGCATGTTTGGCCAATAAAATAATGATTTTGCTCGGCTTAAAGTTTTAGAAATACCAAAATGTGATTCATGTAACATCTTCAATATTTTTGGCCGCAAATTCATTGGAACAATTATTTTATTTTCAAGAAATACTAAATCATCTTCTACATAAATATTATTTTTGAATTTATAATAAAATTTGATGTCGTCATCTACTTTGGATTTATGATTAGGCCAACCATTCTTGAAATTAGTAATTAATTTGTTTAGAACATAATCATTTTTTGATTTTTGTTTAAATTCTGCTTTCATTGGGTCACTCATATTTATTGTATGTATAACTTCGTTTAAACAGTCATCTGTGTCTGTTTTACACGAATTTGAACAAGCCCTGCTTAATGCATCAGCAACGAACATATATTTTCCAGGAGTATATTTTAATTCAATGTCATATTTTGCTAATTTTAACCTAATTCTCTGAAGTCGAACTGAAGCTATTTTATGAATATCTTTTTTCATTATTGTTATTAATGGTAAGTGATCCGTTTGTATTAAAACTTTTCTGCCATAAATATAAGTATGAAATTTTTTACAAGCATACAGGACTGCTAAAAATTATTTTTCAATTTGTCCGTAATTTATCTCAGTGTCTGTAAGACTTTTTGATGCATAACATACTGGTTTATTTTCTTGCAATAATACACAACCCATTCCGAATTTACTACTGTCTGTTTGTATTGTTATATCTTTGGATTCATCAAAGTTTTGTAATAAAGGAGCATTGCTAATTGTGTTTTTAAGAAAATTAAAGCATTTTGAATGAACATCTTCAAGCCAAACAAATTCAATATTTTTCTTAAGTAATTCTCGTAAAGGTTGAGAAATTTCAGCTAAATTGGGAATAAAATTTCTTAGATAATTAATTAAACCCAAAAATCGTTGTAAATCTTTTTTATTTTTTGGAACATCATAGTCAATGATGGCTTGAATACGATCATTGTCCGGTTCTACCGTTCCTTGCTTAAAAGTATGACCCAAATATTTTATTTCTTCTACTTTATATTGAAATTTAGATTTATTAAATTTAATGTTATAATTACGAGCTCTATTTAATGTATTAATTAATGCTTGATCATGTTCTTCAATTGTGTTTCCATAAATCAATATATCATCAATATAAATGAACACATTATCAATGTCTCCAAATATTTCTGTGTTATACTTTTGAAAAACTTCACTTGAAATTGTTAAACCGAAAGGCAATCTTTTAAATGCATATGTTCCAAACATTGTCGTAAAAGTACATAAATTTTTACTATATTCATCTAATTTTATATGCCAAAATCCATCTTTTAAATCGAGAACTGAAAAATATTTCGCGTTTTGTAATTTATAAGTTAAATCAGATAATGTTGGAATAGTAAAGTAATCTTTTTTAATTGAATTATTTAAGTCCTTGGGATCAAGACATAGCCTTAACGAACCATTTGGTTTCTCTACAATTACTAATTTATTTAACCATCCATTAACATTTTCGGCTTTTTCAATGATATTATTTTGACATAGTTTATCTAATTCATCTTTAACTTTACTTCGTATTGCTATTGGTATTCTATTGGGAGGCTTTGCGCTGGCAACTGCATTTTCTTTTAATTTAATTGAATATTCTTTAGGAAAACAGCCAATTCCTTCAAATACATCCTGATATTGTAATAAAATTTTTTGCTTTGTATTTATATTACTGAGAGCATTTATATTTCTACTAATTAGACGTAATGTCATACAAGTTTTCAATCCTAATATTGCTGTTTTACTTGAGTTAGTAACAATAAAATTTTCATTATAACAAATTCCACTATGATATATTTTCAAATTAATTGAACCCAAAATTTTAATTTTTGATCCTCCATAAGCTTCTAATATAATTGAACAATTTTGTAATTTTAAATGTTTTAAAGAATTTTTTATACATTCAAAAATTTCGTAGGATATTATGTTAACATCAGAACCAGTGTCTAATTTGAATTTTATATTTAAATTTTCAACTTTAATATTTTCATTCCATGTAAGTGAACTAACAAATTTTGTTTTAATTGAACCGCAAAAGTATTCATTATCTGATTCATTATAATTACTACTTTGTATATTAGTTTCATGTATATTATTCATTGTACTTAAACATACCTTACTGAAATGATTGAATTTACCACATTTAGAGCATTGCTTTCCTTTGGCAGGACAATATTCCCTAAATGTATGACTATATCCACATCTTTTGCAGTTCACGACTTGACCCTGGTTCTGGCTGCTTAACATCTTATCCTGTACATGGTTGTCTCTGGTTGATAGATTTTTCTTTCTAGAACTAAAAGAAGGTTTATTGTAACTGTAATACATGTTAGATTGAGGAGCGTTACTTCCTTTTTGAATGTGTTGTTGTTGTTGTTCCGTTGGCTTGGGACTGCTATTGCTGCATGATGCTGCATCAATGAAAAATTTCGGTTCTTCTCCTTTGGAATGGATAATCTTCATTTGTTTCCTTGTGATTTCAGCAACTCGGAAGTGTTCAACAGCTTCTTTTAACTCGATGTTTCCCAATTTTATTATTTTGTCTTGAATTTCTTGATCATTTGAAAATAATACAATTTTATCGCGTAGCAGTTCATCTGGATCTTTAAATTCACAATCTTTAATTAAAGTTTTTATATCGGTTAAAAACGCATCAAAGCCTTCTCCATCTTGTTGTTTCCTGTTGTAGAATAAAAATCTCGAATGCAAAATGTTCTTCTTTGGGTTGCAATAATTTGCAAATGCTTCTACTACTTTATCATATTTCTTTTCGTCTCCTACCTTTGCGTATGTGAATGTATCATGTAATTCAACGGCCTCTTCTCCAATTATATTCATCAGTATTGCGATTTTCCTTCTATCTTCTTCTTCATCCAAATCCGATGCGATCATGAAATTTTCAAAATTTTGTATGAATTTTTTCCAGTTTTCACTTAAATTTCCAGTTAATTGCAGTTTAGACGGCGGTTTCAAATTACTTGCCATTTTTATGTATAAGTATTTTAAATTTTGTTATTTTAGTTTAGATTATTTTAGTTTATATTATTTTAATTTTGTTTTATTTTAATTTATTTTTATTAACGGCTGCGCCATGTTTTATTTATATTGTTAAAATTTTATACATTCAAATAGGAAAGGTAAATTTAAAGAAAACACACGTGTAGTAAACTTACTATATGTTTATTCACTGACTACCGAACATGAAGTGAAGTGACGGACAAGAACCAGTACAATTAATTATTATATTTTTACAATAAGATTGTAGTCAGTGTTGCCAATAGTTTGAATATTAATATAAATAACAATAATGAATACATATTATAACATGCACCATATTTTCTAAAAAAATCGTGCATAGATGCTTCTTTTTTCTGCGTTTACAGAGAAGCATCTATGCACCATATTTTTTAAAAAATTGTGCATACATGATTTTCTTCTGCGTTTAAAAAAAAGAAACATCTATGCACCATATTTTCTAAAAAATCGTGCATATATGCTTCTTTTTGTCTAGTTCATTTTCTCTACTTTTGCCTGTAGCTTCTAAACGGTTAAAGCTAGCAATTTGTACGTTGGAAATTTAGAATCTACATGAAATGCTCTATAATATACATCAGCAGACATATTTGTATATAGGCTGTTCCAAAAGTTACAGTCAGTTAAACATACACTTAAGTTTGAATAATTTTTATAATAAACGATGAATTTTTATCTAGCTCATTTTCTACATTTTTTGGCCTAAGCTATTAAACGGTTAATGCTAGCAACGTGTACGTTAAAAATTTGGAATCTACATGAAATTCTCTATATTATACATCAGCAGGCATATTTGTAAATAGGCTGTTCCTTATTTTGAATATTGTGCGTAGTCAGTGGCGGCGCTAAGGGGGGGGGGGAGGCAGAGTGGTCACGTGGCCACCCTAGAAAGTCTTGTGCCCACCTACTAAATTATTTGTATTTACACTTTTTTTATAAAATTAATAGGGCAGAAATTACAGTCATATGAAAATTTCAACATTGTACATATTACCTGTAATTAATAAAAAAGTAAACACACGGTATATGTAATTATTTAAATTTAGATACCCGCGTCTTTATATCGTTTTACGTGTGTATATGAAAAAAAAAACTATATAGGTAGGTATCTTTATTATTTAAAATAAATGGGTGCCCAATAGGCGCGTATACACGGGTGGGGAGATTAAGAAGGTAATTACCCCTCTCATGACTTGATAAAAAAAAAAAAAACGAAAATATTATAATTTAAGATTAAGAATACAATTTAATAATGTATTTTGCACAGCTAATATTTGATTGCTTGTTTTTCAAATATAAATTTTGATTACGTAGTATGGATGTCAGTTAAAATATAATTGCAATAGTAGAAGTGCAGGTGATATTCAATTTTGACAGTTTATTCAGGTAAGTTAACAGTCCGTTAAATTTATTCACTTTTCTATTCTGATCTGGCAATTTATTTTTGTACATGAAAGGGGGAAAACATGCAGCTTCACATTCATTGAAAAAATGTAACGTTCAATAATAAGGCATTTAACATTGGATGAAAAAAAAATTGTCTGCGGCGCCTTTTTTTTCTGGTTACCTTTGCATAACCTATTACAACCCCCCCCCCCCTGATGCCCAACCATCTTTTGATTGTGCCCACCCTACATTTACATCCTGGCGCCGCCACTGAGCTATAAACAGATATTCTTGAAAAAATGTATTAAAATATGATCCAAAACTTCTCAAATTTTGTACTTAAAACACGTGTATAATTTGAAACAACATTAGATTTTGACTATACCTACTTATATGATAAACCGGAAGTGGTACGATCTCTTAATAGATTTTTGAGGAAAAACATAATAAAATATAATCCAAAATTTGGTATTACAGACTTTTCTATTTATTGGAACAACAAATTATATTTTGTTTACGAACGATCAACCGGGAGTGATACTTTACTTAAAGTTCATTGCTATTTCAAACATGGAATTGACGGAAGGTCATGTGTAGGCCACATCAGATTTTTTAAACATTTTAAAAAATATATTTAATTTTGTCCAATGAAGACAGACTATTGTAGTGTACTAAAAGGTAACAGATGGTACTTAACGGTTCATTTAATGGGCAATGATAATTATCAAACATGATATTGTAAGGTTAGTAAATACTGTAGCTTGAAATCCCATAGTGATAAAAAATGGGTATCGCCATTCGAAAGAGCTTAAAAATGCACTAAAGAAGTGCAAATCAAAATATAGGATTATTTCAACTTAGATGTTTTGCAAAAACATAAAAAACTGCAAAATTTACATACTTGTCAGTATCTAGTGACCTATCCATATCTTCCGAATAAACAATGCACTGCTAAAAAACAATTAATAAGAAATAAATAATAATGACCCGTTTTGCACATGAGTGTATAAATGTATTACAAAAAAATTCTTGTAACAGAGCGAAAATAAGTTTGGCTCAAGCAAATGTTTGTATTTCAAATTTGATTTTCATCACAAATTTTTCAAATCATAATTTTGTATAATTAGTCCAGTCAAGGAATAATGGTTTCTAGACAGACTTTTGTGTGCACTTTTTTGACTTTTGGGCTAAATTCGGAGGTGTTTGGAGATGAATATACCAAAAGTCCTGCGGTCTTCGAGCGGAGCTAAGTTCAGGGCATAGGAAAATGCGGTAACGGGGATTACCACCGTAATCAAAATAGTGAAAAATAACACTATTACACTAAAATGTATCATAAAACATTTCTGAAAACACTAATTAAATGGTTAAATATGTTTCCAATTTTTTAAAAATGAATGAAAACAATTTACTACGTTTGAAACGCTGCCAGCCAATGACGTCATTTGCCGGATCGACTTCACAGTTTCTATGTTATCTGTCAATATATGTGTGTGATGGGCGTAGTTTACAATATTCGATTTTACCTACGTACATCAAATACATTCAATATCTTCCTATGTGATAATAGATGGCAGCAGATTCAAATTGCAAGATTATATTTAAAAAATAATGAAGTAGATATTATAAACTAGTTAAAAATGTAAATACAACGCAATTATTATTATTATTTGTAAAGCATTTTCTAAGGTATACGTATTTTATATATTATTGTATTCAGTCGACGAGAAATTTGGAATTTTTGATTAGGATTCGTGACAAATTAAATTATAAATTAATTATCTATTTTGTGTGTTTTGCAGGAGTGATTTGTTTAAGCTATGACTAAACTAACAAATTCTCCTGCTTTTTAATCATACCAATATATGATAATTAGTTAGCTAGGGTAATTAAAATTTTTAGTAAATACTACTGGTAATATGTTTAGCCTCAAAGAACAAACACATGCCATGCCAAGTGGCATAATATTTAACACGGAGAAACAGACATCTATATATTTTTATGTGATGCTATTGCAAATTTTTTAATTAGATTAATTGCAAATGTCGTTATTTTTGTTCATTTGAGGTTCAAAGTATAAAACTTTTTTTTGTATGATATAATTTATCTCTCCATATAATCTGTAAGTCTTATTGTCTTGACGTCGTTCTCGAAAGATTCGAAGTTCAGTTCTTTAATTCTAAGAATTATAAGGTCACAAACGAACTCAGTTTGAAATAAAACATTTGTTTGTAATTCAGTGAAAACTCCCATCCTCACCCCTGTGCGTTGACAGATGACGCCACTAGCGACTCTAGAGACCCCAATCATGCACTATTTGTTGAGCATAACCTACATTAGCCGGCCTTTTAACGCGCTGTCGGGGCGGTAAAAATTGACCGTTCAAACAAGTTGCAAAAAAATACTGTTTTCAATTTGTTTTTTTTTTTACAGAAAACCTGTTATAATAAAAATGTTTTATTTATTGTAATACATATAAGTTTTCATGAGAAATAACATATAAAAAAATCTGATGTGGCCAGCACATTACCTTCCGTCAGTTCTATGTATTTTGTACAAATTTCATACGGAAAGTTCCTTGCTAAATTAAATATTCTATTTCTTGTACATTACCTTCCCGCAGTTGCATGTATTTTATGCAAATTTCATACAGAAAATTATTATTTTGTGACGTTTTCTATATACAGTGTAATGTATCTGCAGAAATAAAAGATTTATTATTATTATTATTTCTTGTACATTACCTTAAAGCAGTTGTATGTATTTTATACAAATTCCATGCAGAAAGCAAAAGATCCTATATTTCCAGTAAAAATTGTAAGACAAACACACTATGTCAATTTCACTTGACACTGACATCTTTCAATCAGAATTTTCTTAATATAGTAGCTGTTTTCATAGCTATGGCTACTTTATGAAATTTAATTTCTTTATAATTTTTTAACTCTATATCCATTTAATATTAAGTATAAAATGCAGTCAAATCGTACAGAGAATAATATATACTTTAATATTTATAATAACATCAAATGTGAAAAAATTATATTTAACATAGTTTTTTCAAGAAAAACTGTTAAAATCTTCAAATGATGGTACTTCCGGTTGACCAATTGTAACCAAAATCTAATCAGCTCTTCATATGGATGTAACGAAGAAGTACACGAAAAAATTATAATTTTTGTAACTGTAGTATTAGAGTTATCGCAGACGAAAATTTTGTTACACACACACACACACACACACACACACACACACATCCACACACACATCCACACACACACACACACACACACACACACACACACACACACACACACACACACACACATACAGACATCATCGTAAAAATAGTAAATTCGTATTCTAGGGACCCTAAAACGTGCTTATTGATTAAAAACTCATCATCGAATTTTTTGACCAAAGACAATACCTTCCTTACCTAAAGGTGACGGAAGGTAAAAATTGAAAAATAGCAGAAACCCCCATTGTTGCACTTAATGAAAATTTTTACGAATTTTTAAAAGTTGTGACGCTCTGTCACCTCGTTATTTATATGTATAATACAAGCTTATTTATGCCTTCTGGAGGTAGGTTAAAATAATAACTCCATGTTTAAATACACATTTTTAATAATTTCAAACGTTTCGGGAACTGGCCAGTTCCCATCTTCAGCTTACAATTTACAATATATCGACTAAATTCTATAATAAAAATATAATATGTTTAGAATCATAACCATCTGAGAAAACAACAACTTAACAAAAACAACCCAAGTAATTTATATGTTGAAAATTATAACATTAAATAGGCCGCCTTTCAATATAAAACTCTCCAAACAAGAAGGAACGCAAGAAAAAACACGATTAAAAACGAATTAAGGAATATTTAAAAGATAATTTTATCCTCGACAACTGTGATTCCGATCACTTTTGCTCCAAGTATATAACGATTTTCAACAGCTTAAAACTAGAAAACGCTAAGGGATAAGAAAAAAATTAATAGGAACTATTTTATGCAGAATTTTGTCCGACGTTTTCGTTAAGATCAATCATTGTCGGTATATAAACGAAAAACTAAAAAACAGATACCTTTTGCTATGCCCTGAAGTTAGCCCCCCTCAGAGACCCTACGACTTTTGATATATCCGTTGACTGGAATAAGTAGGTAGATATCACTAAAAGTCTGATAAAAAACAATAATATCATAATTGAAAATTAAATGTAAATAAACAAATATAATTTTATCTTTGTAATTGATTCTGAAATTCTAATTAAATTCGTTAATTTCTACATTTTTGCTAAATTCCGTTCTAAATCCCATAAATATTTGTTTTCATTTAAATTCCATTCTATCCTTGCTGTAATTTATGAACACTCTACTCCTATTTCGCACAATATTTTTGCATTTTTTAATAGCAAAATAGGATAATCTATACTGTCATTCATAACGGTTAATTATTTTTTGCTTGGCAATAAAATATTAAATATTTCATAAGCTAGATACATACACTCGTATATGTTAAATGAGCCGGTTTCATAACTTTTAAAAAGTATAATAAATGAAAGTTTATGCAATATTTTTCATATTAACAAAAAAAATAATTTGTTATTTTCGTATATAATTAAATAAGAAGTTTAGCACCAAAAATAGTCATTAAAAACAACCCTCCACTCCTGTGACGTCAAAATATTATTCATACTCAATAGGAAAACAGTTTGGCCATCACATACGTTATTTATATAAATAAACGTAGGCGACAGTTAATCGCAAGTTAAGCTGTATGAACTTTGACGTCACATTCTCTTTCAGATCCCGTGATTTTTTTCAAAATATTGCACAAATTTCAATGATTAATTGTAAAATAACTAATAGATACTTTCGTGATACTTTCAAACTTGTATTTAAAAACCTTTTTTTTAAATTTAGTACTTAGAAGGCTTGTACAAATTGTTGTGTAAAAATAGTGTTTAATTAAGTTGTAAATATATATACATGCAAGAACAAGATGTAGACGTAATATTTATTTTCAGAAAACTGAACAACTTATCAGTAGTTACAAAACAAAACTATAATAGTATTGAAAATGTTAGCCTACTCTTTTCATTCTTAAACAGGTCAAGGTGGCTACAATGCTCCCCTCTTAAAGTATAAGGAAAGTGAAGGCTACTAATGGAACAAACGATAGCGATGGCAGAAGTGTCATCAAGCTTGTCAAATTCCAGGGGTAGGGTTAGTTTGTTGAATATAAGCTGCTTTAAACGATCGATCGATACGGTTTCATACTATTGTTTATGAGTATTTTGAAAAATTCACTGTACCTTTTTATTAATTTGAATGGACCGACGAAAGGTCGTTTTAGAATCGGTCAGATTGTATTGTTTTTGACGAAAACATGGGAAGTTCTAAATAAATCGTATGGAATGTGGGTAGGTGTTATTTAGTTTCGTGAAGTGATAGGTTGTAGTTTTTGGATTGCGGATTTAAACGTGCTTAAGTATTGTTGTATAATTGTATGTTGTAAAATGTCTGTATTGGTTTTAGGAATGAATTCTCCTGGTACTTTGAGGTTGGTTCCGTATACCAGTTCAGCTGAACTGCAATTAATTTTTTCTCTAATTGCCATTCGGATTCCCAACAAAACCAGTGGAAAGAAGTTGAACCATTGTGATGAGTTGGTGAAGGTCTTAAAGAAGATTTTAATTGCCTGTGGAATCGTTCTATGATTCCGTTTGACTGAGAGTGAAAAGCTGTTGTTTGGATGTGACGTATTCCTAATAATTTTAGTAGATTTTGGAATAGAGATGAGTTGAATTATTGCCCTCTGTCAGTTGTGATTATTACTGGTACGCCGAATCTAGATATTAAGCCGTTTATCAGAGCCTTTGCGACCGATTCAGAGATGCAATATTTTGGGGGTATTGCTTCTGGCGTTCCTCCTTGCTTCTGGCCATGTTGTGAATCGGTCGATTCAAGTTAGAATGTATGAATGCCCTTCTGACAATGGTAATTTAATAATGTTGATATGTATTGACTAGAACCGTAATTTTTGATTGTCGAAATTTGAAATAGGGGATTTTGTATATCTAGTAACTTTTGCGTATTGACATGGTAAACACTGTTTAGTTTTGGTGGTTATGTCTCTGTTCATGTTTTTCCATATAAATTTGGAGGAAATTAATTTGACAGTAGTTCTAATACCAGGGTGTGAGAATGAATGAAAGTGATTGAATATTATATTTTGGAATTCTTTACATACCTATGTAAGGTCTATAATTTTGTGTTGAAATATAGTAGCATAATTTAAGGTTAGAATTTGGTAATGAAATGTCAATAAATATTAAATTTGTGTTTTTGTTTTCTTTTAAGATTTTTAAGTTGTTATCGTTTATTTGTGCTTTCGCTATTTCGCTATAATTAATATGTTCGTGTTTATATAGCGATTCAATAAAAATTCTTGAGAGAGCGTCTGCTACTGGGTTATTTTTGCCTTAGATGTAGCGTATGTCATTTGTAAATTGGAGAATGATGTCAAACTACCACGTTTCGCGTGGAGAATAATCGTTGTTGTGAACAATTTTTGAAATGAAAGTTAAAGGTTTGTGGTCAGTGAGTACAAAGAATTCTTTTCCTTCTAAGTAGTGACTAAATTATTTTATTGCTAAGAATATAGCGAGGAGTTCTCTTTTGAAGGTGCTGTATCTTTTTTGTGTGTCTGTTAAGGTAGTAGAAAAGAAGGATATTGGTTCCCACTCATTTCTGGTAAATTGTTGGAGGACGGCGCCTACTCCAACGTTTGAGGCGTCGACCATGATGTTAATTTATGCATCGTGTTTTGGGAAAGATAGTGTAGTCAATTTTGTTAATATAATATATTAAATTAAACATATTATGTTTAATACGAGTGAACGCCTTTATTACTTCCGACGTCCAGATTATTTCTTTCGGACTGTTTCCAGTGTTACTTATTAATTTGTTGATGGGATGTAGTCATTGCGCAGTTTTTAATGAAGCGGTGATAAAAATTTACTAGTCCTAGAAATTCTCTTAATTGTTTTTGTGTTTTAGGTTGTGGAATTTTTTTTAAAATGTTTATTTTTTGTTCTGTTTGTTTCCTGAAGATGAGATATTATGACCGAGATATTCTATTTGATTTCGCCCGAATTGACTTTTGTCAGTGTTAAGTAATATGCCAAACTTTTTCAATCTGTCGAAAATGATTTGTAAATGTTTGTAATGTTCATTTAGAGTGCTGCTAACGATAAGTATGTCGTCGATATAAGGGAAACAAAAATTTAGGCCTCTAGTCACTTCATCAATGAAACGTTGGAAGGTTTGAGCGCTGTTCCTTAAACCGAACGGCATAACGGTGTATTCAAAATGGCCAAAGGGAGTGGTTACAGCAGTTTTCACAATGGATTCATTGATCATTTGTATTTGATTGTATGCTTTTACTAAATCTAATTTTGAATAAATAGCTGTGTTTTGTAGATTGTAAGTAAAGTCCTGTAGATGTGGAAGAGGGTATCTGTCTGAAATGTTTTGTGAATTGAGAGCTTTGTAGTCACCACATGGGCGCCACTCACCCGTTTTTTTTTTTTTTTACTAGGTGGAGTGGTGAGGCCCAAAGACTAGAAGAAGGGCGTACAATCCCCATTTCAAGCAATTTATCGAATTCTTTTTTGGCAATGAGTAATTTTTCGGGAGATAGGCGGTGCGGTTTTGAGAAGGTTGATAATTCGGTTCTCACAATGTGTTTGATTTTTTGTTTAATTTGACGTTTGACAGTTAATGTATCAGAAAGTGTTGGATATTGTGAAAGTAATTCTGCAAAGGTTGTTGGTGCGTTTAATTTGGGCATGTAGTTAATTTTATAAATATTGTGTTGGGGATGATTCGATTCTAAAACATGTTTCGCCGATAAATCAATGATTAGTTTGAAATGAGTTAGAAAATCTGCTCTTAATATTGAGTGTTGAACGTTGGCGATAATGAATTTCTAATTGTTTTTGATAGACCGAAATCTAATGTCACAGTTTTGAAACCGTATGTTTCGATGTTTGTGTTATTTGCAGGATGCAAAGAGAATGAATTAGATTTGAGTATGGAATTTGAAGTATTTTTGATGACACTTACCTGAGCGCCGCTATCAACAAGGAAACGAACTCCAGAAGTTTGGCAGTATTGTTTGTAATATTATTACTAGAAATTGAAGGTAAAAGAGTTAAGTTAGTTGGGAAGTTGGATGCTGTTTGATTCGTTGATACTTCTTGTTTTTGTAGTTGGGTTTCTTTTGAGCGAGGAGGAATACATTTTCTTGTCTTGTTTCCGAAGTTTTGTTGGTACCAGCAGAGTGGAGACGATGGTGGAGCTAGAGTGGTTACTTGATGTTTAAGTTCTTTTAGTTCTTGCGAAAGTTGTTGTAAAGTAACTGTGTCTTGTTTAATTGAAGAATTTGAGTGTTAGTGTACGTTTGCGATCTTGTCAGCAACTTCTGCTTTTTCATCTAAGGAAGAATTGACTAGCGAGGAAAGGATAACTTGAGTATATGTTGGAAGTTTTTGAAGGAACAGTTCTTCAAGGATTGTGTTGTCGAGAGATTTGGTACCGATTAGTTGTCGCATGAATCGTAGAATTTGTGAGGGTTTCTTATTGCCATCGATGGCAAGGTTTAATAATTGTTGTAATTTTTCTTTTTCGGATAAACCAACTCTTCGGATTAAGGCATTTTTAATGGTTGTATATAGCTTTTCTTCTGGGGGTGCGACAATGATGTCTCCAACTTCACTAGCGTACTGTGGACTAAGGGCACCAATAAGCTTGTAAAATTTTGCGAATTCTGTAGTTATTCTATGAGACTTGAATATGGCTTCCAGTTACGAAAACCATAATTCGAGATCTGCAGGCCTAAACTCAGGTAATTTAAAAGAAGCAGAAAGGGTTGAAATTTCTATTGCACTGTTGTCAGGTGAAGCACTTTCTTGTGTTTGCGCCATAGATTAAAAGTAAGGTGTGAGTGTACGTACACAGGGTCACCAGTTGGCTACAGTTGTAACATCCCTATTATGATCACCTTTAGAACTAATGAGTTTTAAGTGTTGTACAAACAAGTTTAAATGTTATTTAGTGACAATAAGTAAAATAAGTAGGTAGATCATGAAAATATTAGGATGATAGATTTATTTATTTAATCGTATCCAGCAAGTATATATAAACAAGTATATAAAGAATAATTCAAAAGGAAAAATAATGTTAAAAACCACTGATGTTGATTTACCTCGTAGGTATGTTTATAACTTGGAAGATAAGCTCGTGTTGCAGAATTCATACTGGTTAAAAACCAGTACTCATGGCCGCGACGAGAACGCTTCTGCTTGGCTCATTTTATGGTAAATTTTCTTTTTGACAGCTGCCAATTTCTTCTCCAAATTTTCAATCAAAATTTTAATTTCCAAATTTTGTAACATATTTTCGGAATCACGACGCAAAATATATGAGTACCATAACACGCAAAATTTAATAAAAGATTGAATTCACTTGCAACATTTAGGGCCGGTTTTACAATCACAGTTTAAATTATGTTTATTACAAATCCATGGTAACGCGCAAAAATCTTGTTGTACATCAACGGTTTACTGTTTAAACTTAGTTTAAACCACTGCACACTACAGGCAAACTTAGTTTAACTTTAAACTGCCGATATTTTAAACTGCAGTTTAAACTGTAATTGTACAACCGGCCCTTAAAATTGTTAAAATAATCCAAAATTTTGTAAGAAACTGCACCAAGTTACTATGACGTTTACATAAAAAAATGAATAATAATATCCAATAGTATTACAACCATTAATAAATACTAAGAATGCAATAAATATGAAATATAATAAAAATGACCGCTCATGATGCAGAGCGGACATAAATATGTCTGAACCTTGTTGGTTCGATATCAACTTTCTAGTATGATAGATAATATATATTTGTTATTAATTTATTTTGCGTCAATCTTCATTTCAAGCTTTAAAAATCTCAAATAGATTATGGCCATCTTGTATAGGTATAGTAAGAACATTCGCCATATTTACGACTCAATCTGTAGATATGTAGGGGAGTCAGTAACTGTTACAAATGACGAAAATTAATGATTCGACATAAACTATCCCAATTGTTCTGAAAATTAATTCAGTTTCTACCAGTCGCTTAATAGCACAATTTATGTTAGAAAGTGGTCACCTGTTCCCTGGAAAATTTTCCGCAATTTTTGTACTACGCAAATTTTTTCTTAACAAGTTATATATCATAGACCTACCTATAAAAAATCTTGTATTATGATTATAATCCCTAATAAAAATTTAATTCGCTTTTATAAAACCGGACATAGTAAGATTTACTTAAGTGAGGTGACATTATTAGAAGAAATCTCGAAATAATTGAACAAAACTTATAGCAAATTTATGACAATGTTACAAATTTGAAATGTCACTAACAGTTACATTTGTTTGAATAATAGTTTACTTCGTTTTAAGCTGATTATAAAATTATCAACGTGTAATACAGAGTGATCAAAACCAAGTGATATTCACGTGACCTGAGTGGTTCTCAATATTTTACTCCGCGGAAACAAGTATTAGCAGTTACGTGCAATTCATAAGCGCGTTTTTTTGGTTAAGTTAACTCGAAATGGTTTTAATGGACGAACACAAGTTTATTGTCGAAGCGTATTTTCGATCATCGGTAATGAATGGGTATGTTCGTATAAAAGATGTTTGGAGCAATTTCAAGAACATTAAAATTACTAAAATAAAAATTCTCTATATCGCAAGCCTTTGAACATGGATATCAAACTTTTCTTCCTAGAAATCTAGTTTTGATGTCATTAAGGAAAGTTGTAGGTCACGATAGTATCAGTTGGGTTTGATAACACTGTAGTATACTTGAATGGTAAATTTAGAAAATCGCTAGTTACTTTATATATATATATATATATATATATATATATATATATATATATAGGGTGTTTTCTTTAAAACAACCAGCGCTTTTTTGGGCGAACTAATGACTTTAGAAAAAAATGTTATATACAAGAAATGATCAAGAATAAGGGGCTAATTTATTAGTAATAACAAACCGTGGTTCTCAAACGGCAGAACAAAATTATATTTTTTTAAATGGTATCCTATATAATTTTGTAGCCCATTAGATAGAGATTTTTTTCTGATTTCAACAATATAAATATAGTATAGGGTTGTATAACAATTATTTCGAGAAAAATGCATTAAAAATAATGTTATAGTGTAGTAAACCCATTTTTTATTACATTATTTCTAGTTTTTAACATCATTTTTCTCGAAATAATTGCTATACAACCCTATGCTATATTTATATCGTTGAAATCAGAAAATAATATTCTATGTAAAGGGCTAAAAATTATATAGGGTGCCATTTAAAAAAATATAATTTTGTTCTACCGTTCTCTATTTCATCTTGGGAGTTTCCTTCATAAAACCATTTTATGCATTGAATTTTTTCTTGAATGTTGTACATAATGTTCTATAGTAAACAAAATTAGCATACACCAAGTAATAAAGTTAATAGTAATTACTTGCGCAGACTGTCAAACTACTGGAAATTATTTTGCATTTATTTGTACCTTTGTTTAAATTCCATAGCTGTCGCTATAAATGAGCAATTTTATAAAAATATTAACCCGAATTTTACGCGTTAGAAAAGGTGTAAAATAAAATATGATGAGCGATTTGGATGCAGAATCCAATTATCTACAAGTTTTACTTGTATTTTACTCTAAAATAGATAGGGAATGAATATCACCATATGAAAAAATTTGCATTAAATTTCCTATATTGCATAAATCAATTCACCACCCGGTATATATATATATATATATATATATATATATATATATATATATATATATATATATATATATATATATATATATATATATATATATATATATAGTAAACTTCTCGCTGTATATCATAAATATATACATACGTAATCATTTTGTCATTAAAACACCAAATTGGAAAGTTTTGACATGGGCTTAGATACATATAATTATTTTATTTATTGTAACATACTTAATACATTCATATAAAAGCGGTTGATATACACATCATGACGATGAGTTTTCTCTATGTTCTTTTATAACTTTTCGACGTTCTGTTGGCCATTGATGAAGATGAAATGATGAAAAAAACACACACAACAACCAAGTCTTATCCGGTATTCGAGCTTAGGACACTTGGAGCGTGAAGCGATAGCGCTACCGTTACTCTAGCTCGGTTGGTTAGGTACATATTAGGTAAGTGCAAGAATGCCAATTTTCGTTATTTCCTTGAACAACAAGAAGAACTAGAAAACTAAATTTATATGCCCGGTATTTCCATCTCTAGTTAAACTGTCTGTTAGCTTAACTGTCAGTTTAAATGAAAAATATCGCATCGAAAAATTAAGACGTGTAATTTTGACAACTTATGCTATAATATCGATGCTATATTTTTCGTCTTAATTGACAGTGAAGTTAACAGACAGTTTAACCAGAGATAAATATACAGAGCCTAAAACAAATTTGGCTTTTTTAGCGTATTATTTACAAGCCTCAGAACACTCTAAATCATTTCAGAAATCATTTTTTAAAACAACTGTAATTCACATAAACACACTGCTGCACTGGAAGCAATATGAATTTGCATTTCCATAACGTAGTGCCCCTATCAGTAATTTCAGTCGCAATAATTACTGTATTGAGTAAATACATACGCATATGCACGCTACGATCTGCCTACAATCATGAATTAGGCATGTCATGTCCTGCATTTACGTTGTCAAAGGTAATTTTTGTCTATCTAATAAATATGTTAAATAACCTGAATACCCGGTTATTTGAATGTATAACTAATTGGTTCTCAGTTCCAAAACTGGAACTACCCGGTTTCCATTCACGATTGTATAACCGAATGTAATTTTTTCTCGATTCTGGGACCGAAACAGACCAAATCTCGATTTTAGAAATGTAGTATGTGATCATGATAATAGTGCCATGATGAAGTGATTGACGGATTATGTGAATGATATGATGACAATTTCGATCTTTTCGCATTAGGATCAGGCATATTATTACTTTTGGATCTGCAGTAAAGTTATTATGATTCGCCATAACGCCATATTGTCAAGAATAAATCTCTCTTAACCGTAGAATCATCAAACGTGGCGTCGCCCGCGACCTGTGAAAATTTAAATTGCTGTTTGTACTTACGCTATTTATGCCAAGATCAAAGTTTCTCTGTACTTTCTCTACTGTCAATGATGAGTGTTTAGACGAGTTCAAATCGCTGCACAAATATTCTACCCTAAACATATTGGGGTATCTAACATTTCAATAAACATCATTTGTGAAATGAACAACACTCAGCATTTGCATAAAATGTGAATAAAGAAATCTTTTCTACAATAAATATAATTTAACGTAATCATTGCTAACATAACGTTATGAAAAATTATTTTTTATTTGGATTATTTCAGAATAGTTATTTATGTATTAAGGGCATAATCAAAAGATTGTAGCACGGGGGAATGTTTAAAGCTCGACGCGTAGCGGAGAGCTTTAATTTTCCCTAGTGATATAATCTTGATTATGCCCGTGGTACATACAACGTTTTATTTTATTTTGCTTCTCGAAATTCAAGGATTCAATGAGTATTTATTCGGTATCGTTGTGCTGGAGTCGTGAATTTTAAGTATGCTGTGGTTTCCATCTATATTGTTTGTTTATAACAAATTTTAATTTAGTGTCAAATGAAAATGGAAGATATCGATTATTCAGAAGAAATATCGAATGAATTTGACGCTGCGCAGAGCAAGTTGGTTCCAGAGAAGTGAAAAGACGTATAAGACAAAGGATACGAATAATTTTACGAGCAGCGGTGTTAAAAAAATGTGATTTAACGAATTTATTATGTTCTCTGACATTTATATAAAAACAACGATTTTGACGTTTGAATAGTTGTTGCTTGGCAACTTTATAAGCTCTCGGGCGATAAAAGCCAAATTGCGCCCGTTTTTGAGAGCGGATAAACAAGTTTATGATTCCAAAATAAAATAAATAACTTTTTATGGTATTCATTGATATTTTCTCAAACAAAAGTAGTGTTGTTACAAATTTTAATTGATATTAATATTTTTTAATAATAATGAGCCGGTTTCACATTTTAAAAAAATATTTTAAATGAAAGTTTATGCAATATTTTTCATGATAATATATAAATAATAATAATAATAATAATAATTTAATGTTATTTTCGGAAAGAACTAAATAAAAAGATTTACCCCCCACTCCTTTGACGTCAGAGCATATACAGTACGTCATTCGTAGCAATAGGAAAACAGTTTACATTATTTATATAAATAAAAGTATGCAATAGTTTGTCACATGTTACACTATATGTGCTCTGACGTCATATTCTGTTTTAGATCACATGACTTTTTAAAAATATTATACAAATATCAATAATTAATTCTAAAATAACTAACATATTTCGTGATATTTTCAAATTTTAGGCTCTTTAAAGGACATCTTTTAAAATTTAGTACTTTGAAGGGTTTATTGCAAGAAGTCCCTAAGCGCCAAATTTTGAGAATTGAGATAAGGTGCTTTATCTACTCTTCGAAGTATGTACTTTCGAATAGTATCTTCAAATTTGTTGTAGCATGTCCCTAAATAATACAATTTCTATGTATCTCCCCACCAAAGTGTTTGTGGTTATATGCAGTAAGTCCCTATGTTCATAAGAAGTCCCTTTGTTTTGAACAAGTCCCTATGTGTAATGTGCATCTGGAATATTCCGTCAGATTTCTATATTTCATCCTGTACCAGAACATTCTATGATGCCCATTGATAGGTGTTTTGCCCTGATAGAAAAAAAGCGTCTTAAGGCAGAAAAAGTAAACAATCCAGATTACTACATAAATTTAATAAAAACATCTAGGACAAAAAATCCGTTTGAATTTATTTGTTTGTAACATTCATTGCAAACGAATGATTGCATACCTGATGCTGAGAAACTTCCAGTTCTAAAAGTTCTTGATTTCAAAAAAATGTATACCCGGAATTTCTCAATTCAAATCCGTTACATTCTCTTCAACTTCAGCAAACGCAGGAATCAGATTTCGTAGAATATGAATAAAACTATGTTATTCTATTATGTGCAATGTGTATTTTACTTTTATTTTGCTTTTCTATTCAATTTATATGTAACAGTTCAACAAAATTATATATTTTTTTAACAAAAAAAACCCCAAGTTCATTTTTTAATAACCTTTCATAAAAAACCGCAACATAATGTTTAACCTTTTTTTTTCGATATTTGGTGTAGTTTGATATGCTTCATATCCGGGTAGTATTAGAACACAGTAGTCTAATTAATCTAAATTCAGGACAATATTTAAATTTTAAAACGCGAATAACTCAAAATGCTAAAATGTCGCTTAGGGATTTCTTGCAATAAACCCTTCAAATAAAAAAAGTTCTTGAAAAGCCCTATTATTACTTATGAATGAAACTATCATAAATGTATAAAAAAGTTTTTATTTTCCTAGAGATATATGTGTGATAACGAGCTTTAAAGTGGTGTCGTGTACGACGCCACGTTGTGGTTAACATAAATTATTTCACATTGTGGTTCTAGAGTTAAGAACGTATGCATCTGACACAAAATAAAGGAAATAAGAAATATATATTTTAGTAAAACATCCGAGAAATACAATTATGATAGGAGTAAAGCGAAATGTAAATAAATAGGAACGTAATTGAAATTCTTGGAAATATCATTGCTTTGTTATTCACTTCTACGAGTACATTTTGCAGCCACGATGCGCAAAACTTGCTGTTAAAATAAAGCAATGGAGATAATATAAATCAAAGATGAAAGTATGCGGAAGTATTTAATTTGCATTTTCTGCATTATATTGCTACATTATATAGTTATATTTTTCAAAGAAAGTATATTTGCGTCATACAAATGAAATATTGAATCATATTCTGACCAGTAGCTTTTACTCTCATCTATTTGTTAATTAATATACATCATTATTTTTAATTAGATTACATAATTTAAAAAAAATAATATCACTTAATAAAATTTATCAAATGGACAAGGTACATAACATCGGATCCACTGTTCGAATCTGTGCATCGGTTCCAAAGTATGTCGGTTATTGACAGCACTCTCTAGTACATACTTATCCATCTTACTCTCCATTATAAGTAAATTTTATAGATGAAGTGGAAGAAGTTCCTTTACAATTAAAATTTAAATAGCAAAATTTCATTGGTCCGCCTTGTAATCCAAATTACCATATAAATGAAAGCATATTGATTAATGTTTAAATATTCATTTTTCCAATTTAATAGCTTTTAATTTTACTTGACTATTAAGCAGAAGAATTTTTTCCATTACCTACACAACTTTGTAAAATATAAAATAAACAGAAAATTTAAAATTATTTTTTGGGTGCAACACAAATATTCCTGCGTAATTTATAAGATGATATATACTGTTGTGGCTTGGAAAAGTATTGACTTGTTAATTTTTTTCTCTCCATTTACTAAGCCTAAGGCACTCTTTGAACTTTTTGCTGTTACATGAAAAAAGTTAGGTACAAGTCGCATAACTTGAAACCGCTGAATATTACTTTTAAATTTTTGCCATATATCTCCTTAATTCTTTCCTAACTCCTTCAAGATAAGATCATGCTGAAAATGAAAACAGATCGTGCAGATCTTCAAACGGCTTAATATATTTCGGTTCTGTTGTATAAGCATATTTGATATACTTATTTATATTACTTTGAAATACATTGATTTCCGTGTAATTTTTTTTTTATAACAATAACATAATTTTATACGAATTATGAAAATATTCTAAAACGAAGTTTAAAACAATAATAACAAATTAACTGATTTAAAATAGTATATTATTCAACGACGCTATAATAGCCATTATAGCGAGTTACATACTGTACTAATGTCGGTTCCGGTATCTCAGTAGTTATATCAACGCTTTTTAGCCATGACGTCATGAGTGCGCTCGGGATTCTGGATTCGAATCCCATTAAGGGCAGGGGATCGGTGGACTATTTTGTTTCTAAGTCAAGAGATGTCGCAACAAGCAGTGTTAAATGGGGAGTGGCATCTTATGATTTACAATATTTCCTCAAACCAATAACAATGAAGACATACGCACGTGTTTCCCTACCCCTTAGTCAAGGCTATTTCACACACGTGTTGCATACAACATTTTTTCTACAACCGAAATATTGGTGATGTTTCTCAATACTGAGTGTACTAGCAACCAGCATCTTCAAATACTAGTGCTTGAAAAATTCCCCTCCGCACACTGTAAAAAGTGCATGAAAACTACTTTTCAAGCACGGACGTAGGAAAAAGATTTTTTATAACTGACCGGAAGTATTTTTGGTAAGTATTTTTAGTAGCAACATTGGCTACTAGCAATCGATTCCCTGGCAGTAGCAGTTTTAATTGACAATTTATGTTATTTATAATGATTGCCCGTGAGGTGACGCCTGGTAAACGCCCGTACGGTACAAATATGTCATCACCATTACCGAAATCTGCGTACAAAGCAGATTGGCACACCCAGCAATGGGTAATATGCCGTGATGATATATTTATTTATAATAAAATCAGTCCGGTTCTGTAGAGTAGTGCAACACAACAAAATAGTGCTCCGAAACTAAACTCAATCTGGATAGTGTCGAGTCCACTGTTTTGCAAATCAACAGAGGAAGTGATAAGAAGAAAATCTACGAACTAACAATATAAAAATAAATAAGGCCAGTATACAACTAAGCAAATAGCAAGAAATCAGAGAAACATAACCTCTTGCTACTCAGTGCGCATGCGCCCACGATACAACATATAAATGAACAGGGCCGTACTCAGCCCAATACACCAAAAATTAAAACATATATATTTGGAGATTGTACGTGACCTGTATGCTAGTGACAACAATTTAATCCATAATCTACAATACTCAGAAAACAGTGGCGCAACAAAACCATATTGCCTGCTTAAAAATAATTTCATTAAATCTATATTAAAATTAATTGATCAATGAATGAAATATTTCGACAAAGGAGTAACACAGACCCAAAAAGAAGAAGAAAACCAGGAGAAAACTGCGAAGTTTTTTAAAAAAGAAAACTGATACAAAGCACTTCTAAATCAAATAAAAACGCATAAATATTTGTTCCCGATTTAAACATGGATGAATAATGAAGAATTAAAACATATTGATGAAAACAATAAACTAATTACGAAACTAAAAATGGATTTTGAAGAAAAGGAGAAAAAATGGAAGGGTGAGAAAAAGAATCTACACCAACGATTAGCACGACTGGAATAAGAATTAGAATTGAAAAACAGGAACGTTAGGAAAAACAATATCATAATCAAAGGACTACAACTCGCCGAGAAAGGTGACGCCACAACGGAAATTAAATTAAAAAAAAAATTGAACCAGGAAAATGATATAAAAGAAGTATTATTTATAAAAACAAAGAACGACTATCCGATAATAATGGCGAAATTAAACAAGCGGCAAGATAAAGTACATATAATGAAAAACAAAAATAAACTTGGCTCCAGGAGGATTTATATTGAGGATGACTTAACCAAGGAAGAGCAAAGAATACAAGCAGAAATAAGAAAAAAGGCCAAAGAAGAAAAACAAAAAGGGAATGAAATATAAATGAAAAGCGATACATTTGGAGTAAAAAGTATAATCTAATTGAAAAAAAAAACGAAATCGAACCAAAATACGACTAACTATAAATAAAAAAAATAGAATCTAGGATACCCGCAATTCATAAACAGGATACGATTAAGGACTACGAAAATAAAAATATAAAATACAAAGAAATAATAAAAGCAGGTACTTGGAATATTAAAAGCATAAATGGGAAAGAACTAGAATTAATTATTGAACTTGAAAGATCCAAGCTAAAAATATTAGGAATAATAGAAACTAAAAAGAAAGGGAAATGTATATAAAAAATTAACGGACACCTAATGATATACAACGGTGTAAGTAAACGAAAATGCAAGGGCAGGGGTAGGATGAATTATATATAAAAGTATTGAGAATAATATACAAAACTAGGAATTTCATAACGAACAAGTTTTGTCAATATCTATAGAATTAGATAAAACGAAATGGAATGTAATAGTAATCTACGCCCCTAATGAAGATGATAATAAAAAAAATAAACACGAATTCTGAGACAAACTACAGAAAATTCTAGAGGGCAAAGAAGAACCAATGATTTTACTCGGAGACTTCAATGCCAGAGTAGCGAACAGAAATGTTGGTTTAGAAAATGTAATGGAGAAATTTGGAGAAGATACACTTAATAACAATGGGAAGAGATTAATTGACTTTTGCATTATAAACGAACTGAACATCACAAACACAACGTTCAAACATAAAAAAAATACACATGTACACACGCCTAATGGATAACAGAAACGAAATATCTATTATAGATTATATAATAACTAACCAAACATGTAAGCACCTAAGAAAGGACAGTCGAGTTAAAAGGAGCTATGAGATCGGAAGCGACCATTATCTTCTAGAAGCTAAAATAAAATTAGAAAATAGATACCGCTCACAAAGATACCAATACAATAAAAAAAGAAACCTTAAAAATATTTAAACTAAAGGAAAAAACCACGAAGATAAAGTACCAAGAAACAATACAACAAAAAAAATTGGGAATGGGAGACTATAATAATATGGGTATTGAATAATTATGGAATGTATTTAAAAATTTACCCCATGCAGCGACAAGAACCGTATGTGTTATAAACACCAATAAAAGCCGAACAAAACGAACCCATTGGTGGAACGAAAACATACAAACAGAGATTAACCCAAAAAAGGAAAAATGGATATTATATATTAATAACAAAACACAGAGAAACTATGACAAATACAAACTGCAAAGAAAAAAGGTTAAAGAAATGGCCCAACATGCAAAAAAACAGAATGGAAAGAATTTGGCAATATAATAAATACTAATTGCAAATAAAATAAAAAAAACTATATTATAGAACAATTTAAAATCTAAGAAAGGAAAAAGAACCAAAATTAAAACAATTGAAAGACAAAGATGGAAACATCATTCAACACCAAAATGAAGTAATCAAAAGGTGGAAAGAATACTCTGAAAACCTTTTAGAATCTAAACGAAAACGAAGAATTACAACCTAATATCACAAAACCAGCATCACAAAGACTAATAGAAGACACGGAAATATCGATAGATGAAGTAAAAGATGCAATTAAGAGGATAAAAGTTGGAAAAACATCTGGCTACGACGATATTAAACCGGAGCAGCTGAAATATATGGGAGAGGAAGGTATAAAAATGTTATACATACTTATAAATAAAGTATGGAACGGAGGAGACATGCCACATGACTGGAGAACATCATTAATCATGCCTATCCACAAAAAACGAGAAAATCGAATTTGTTCAAACTATTGTCACAGATATTATTTTGCGTAAGATTATTTTTATTAAATTTATTATGTTTTGGTCTCTAATTAGCTATTTAGGTACGTAACCGATGCTGTTGGATAAGAGCTACATTTAATGATACTGGTATTCACGTATTTTATTTCAGTTTATTTCTAGATATCAGTGTGAGAACATCGATATTATAGTGATTCGGGTGAGAGAGTTAATCTAGCATGTGTATGATTGTGAGTGTGCATGTGAGCAGTACTGGGTACTGTAGTGGCCGCATCGTGTGAACCCGAGGGTCGCCAGCGTAGCAGCAGGGAAGGCTGTAGTGACCAATATCTGGTTTCGCCAACGGCAGCAGCAGTTAGGGCTGTAGTGATCTGATCCAGTTGGTTAAGAGGAATGTCTCCGGATCACCACCGAAGCGGCAGTGGTTCCGTAGTGGCCGCTCGTGTGAACCCGAGGGTCGCCAACGGTAGCAGCAGGGAAGGTTGTAGTGACCCACATCTGGTGTCGCCAACGGTAGCAGCAGTTAGGGCTGTAGTGATCTGATCCAGTTGGTTAAGAGGAATGTCTCCGGATCACCACCGAAGCGGCAGTGGTTCCGTAGTGGCCGCTCGTGTGAACCCGAGGGTCGCCAGCGTAGCAGCAGGGAAGGCTGTAGTGACCCACATTGTCTGGTGTCGCCAACGGTAGCAGCAGTTAGGGCTGTAGTGATCTGATCCAGTTGGTTAAGAGGATTGTCTCCGGATCACCACCGAAGCGCAGAGGTTCCGTAGTAACTAGCGGTACTGCCCGTAGTTGCCAACATGTGTGTACGGTGTGTGAATGCCTGAACCTTTTGTAAATGATTGCCTCCTCACTGAGTATTTCTCATGTGTTAATTCTTTTACAGAAATAATTACGGCGTGAAGGAGGATTTCGCGTGACTGGGTTCGGCCAGGCGAGGATCATCTAGATTTGTTATTATTTTTGTATTAATACTGTATATACTGGTTTGGGTGATAAATGTGTTTTAATATTCTAATTTTCAGCGTTAACATTTAATCGTCATTTATAACATTTCAGAAGTGGGATGAGAACAATTTTAACTTTCAGGTTTTGGGATTACACCAGCACAGCTTTTGGAACAGTTAGGAAATTGATTATGTTTATGTTTAGCTGGATTACGAAACTGGAACAACATTACAACATGGCGTTACCTAAGATCAGTCCTCAATTTCAGTATGTACGTTCACTGTACGCCCTATACATAAATGGAGGCGAATTCAGTGGAAGTAGGAACCAGCGACCACAACAACGTCAACATCAGCATGTTCAACGTCAACAAGAGCCACAACCACAACTGGCAGAAAGGAACATCTTAACAACTTCTGCGGAAGTAAGCGGTAATTGTCTAAGGGTACGTCGATATGGGGTCCACTTGCATAACCATGAAGGAAACGAGCACGTATTCCCGCGAACAATGTAGTAGCAGACAAAGATATGGAATGTGTTCTACCAGTCTTGAACTGATGCGGAATTAACAATTCAGAAGGATAAAATTATAACAAGAAGATGGAAGTGTCAAGCTGATAATACAGAAGCGCAGAAATGAAGGACAATTCCAAATAAAGAAAGTTCTACAGAACGATAGATTTTTAGTAGAGGATTTTCCTGGTACAAATCAAAGTAGAAGAGGAGAATATAGTAACGTAGTGGCGATTGACAGGATGAAACCATATTTAAGTACACGTGTACTGTCGGAAGACAACAGCGCTTCGGATGTTGATGCTGCAGGAATTTGGGATTGATTCCTCGAGGACGAGGAACTTTTCAGGATGGCCGAACTGTCACAGATATTATTTTGCGTAAGATTATTTTTATTATGTTTTGGTCTCTAATTAGCTATTTAGGTACGTAGCGGCAGTGGTTGGATAAGAGCTACATTTAATGATACTGGTATTCACGTATTTTATTTCAGTTTATTTCTAGATTTCAGTGTGAGAACATCGATATTATAGTGATTCAGGTGAGAGAGTTAATCTAGCATGTGTATGATTGTGAGTGTGCATGTGAGCAGTACTGGGTACTGTAGTGGCCGCATCGTGTGAACCCGAGGGTCGCCAGCGTAGCAGCAGGGAAGGCTGTAGTGACCCATATCTGGTGTCGCCAACGGCAGCAGCAGTTAGGGCTGTAGTGATCTGATCCTGTTGGTTAAGAGGAATGTCTCCGGATCACCACCGAAGCGGCAGTGGTTCCGTAGTGGCCGCTCGTGTGAACCCAAGGGTCGCCAACGGTAGCAGCAGGGAAGGCTGTAGTGACCCACATCTGGTGTCGCCAACGGTAGCAGCAGTTAGGGCTGTAGTGATCTGATCCAGTTGGTTAAGAGGAATGTCTCCGGATCACCACCGAAGCGGCAGTGGTTCCGTAGTGGCCGCTCGTGTGAACCCGAGGGTCGCCAGCGTAGCAGCAGGGAAGGCTGTAGTGACCCACATTTTCTGGTGTCGCCAACGGTAGCAGCAGTTAGGGCTGTAGTGATCTGATCCAGTTGGTTAAGAGGATTGTCTCCGGATCACCACCGAAGCGGCAGAGGTTCCGTAGTAACTAGCGGTACTGCCCGTAGTTGCCAACATGTGTGTACGGTGTGTGAATGCCTGAACCTTTTGTAAATGATTGCCTCCTCACTGAGTATTTCTCATGTGTTAATTCTTTTACAGAAATAATTACGGCGTGAAGGAGGATTCCGCGTGACCGGGTTCGGCCAGGCGACGATCATCTAGATTTGTTATTATTTTTGTATTAATACTGTATATACTGGTTTGGGAGATAAATGTGTTTTAATATTCTAATTTTCAGCGTTAACATTTAATCGTCATTTATAACACTATAGAGGTATTACTCTACTATGTATAGCAGTTGAAATATACGAAAGTATACTTCAATATAAACTACGGCAAATGACTGAAAAGAATATAGAAGAAAGCTAAAGTGGTTTCCGTAAAGGATATAGTGCTCAAGACCACATTTTCAGCCTAAGACAAATAGTAGAGAGGACTATAGAACGGAACAAAGAAATTATGTTAAGTTTCATTGACTTGGAAAAAGCATTCGATAAGGTAGACAGAATACTTTCGTGGAGAATTCTAGAAAAGAATAATATTGGTCAAAAACTTATTAGAGGAATACAATATATATATATATATATATATATATATATATATATATATATATATATATATATATATATATAAAAACAACGAAAACTATATCTGAAAAAATTAAAGCAGGAGGTGGATTAAGACAATGAGGAACCTTGAGCTCAATCCTATTCATACTATATATGAACAAAATTACAAAGAAAGCAAATAAAAGAACAATAAAAACACCGATTGGATACCTAAACCTCCAGCAAGTTTTGGTAACAGAATATGTATTTGCAGACGACATGGTAATATTTGCTAATTCCGAAACAAACCTACAAAAAAATCTAAATATATGGAATAAAAAGTTTCAAAAAGCTAGCATGCAGATAAACATCGACAAAACAAGAGTAATGAAGATATCCAAAGAAAATACACTGAACTGAACATTAAAATAAATAACAAGAGAATCAAGCAAGTTGATAGCTTCAAATACCTAGGAAGCATAATACAAAGTGATGGTAAATACAATAAGTAAATTAATACCAGAATCCAGGCGGTAGCCAGGGTATACTACACACTCAATAATACTATACTAATAAAATAATGACACATTTTGTACTGATAGGTGAAATACTGCCCACTTAGATTACATACAGATAAATAGAAGCCTTTCATAACTTCATTTCATAACCCCAAACTAAATAATCCGTATGACGTATTGTTTATTAAATTTTTGTTATAATAGCAATTATGTTAATGACGTACGTCATTTTAAATGTAAATTTTTGCATATTTATTTTATTATAAATATTCTGATTGGTGCATCAGGACGGAATATGATTATTTTTCCCTCATTATTATTCCCTGTGGTATTTATATATAGCATTGTATAGCAAAAACCACAAATTTAATATACCTACAACATATTATTTACTAGCGGTAAATAAAAAGTTTTATTTAATTCATCTCTAACTCGGATTCACTTGTTTTTAATACCTGGGCAATACAAATTTCAAATTGAGACTAAACAATTTCAAATTGAAGCTAAATAATTTCAAATTGGGAATAAACAATGTAAAATTGAGACTAAACAATTTCAAATTGAAAATAAACAATATCAAATTGGGACTAAGCTAATAAACCAATTTAAATTGAGAATAAACAATGCTTAATGCAAATATAGTTGATTGGTCAAGCTTAAAGCAGATGTAAAAAATGATTTGGCTATTCAGATACCCAATATTTTAATTGGTGAGCCAAATATTAGCAAACAGAATTTAGTTTCTAAAGGCTGAAATATATTGTAAGACACAAATATTAACATTAATAGTTGTGCGCAAAAACATTGCTCATATACAAATATTTATTCCAGATGCATTGAATGAATTTGATTTTACTTTTTCTTTCAACAATAATTGTTAAATAATGGCGTCCTGCACCATAACAAAAAATAATAAAATGTACACTTTATACTTAAAGTATTACTCAATAAATAGCGATTAAGATGAATAAATAATTTTTTTTAAATTATTTTGCGAGATATTTGAGGTTTGTTGTCAGTGTCACTGTGACGTCACATTAGTGCTACCTTTCTCTCGCTGCCTACTATAGAGCTTGTGCGAGAGAGAAGATCTAGCTATAGGTGTCGCTATAGCTACTAGATAAATAACAGCTGACTCGTCCGCCATTATGGCGCCACTTTAATCTTTCAATATCAGTGTTCCAGTATTATTAATCATATAAATTATTTAAAATCACAGGTTGTTCTGCTCCAAATTGTGTAAATCATTTGAGAAATGGTTATGATTTTTACAGGTACTTGTGCAATACATATATATTTCTCTAACCTCAAAATCTTTAACAAACTGTTTTTCCTCTTGTTTTATTATTTTAAATAAATATAATATGGCAAATATGGAAGTCATGCAAAAAAATATCCGCAATAGGTTAGGAAAATCAAATTTGCCTTTGCACTTTCATTTTAAACAATTATTTATCTGTCATTTAAAATCAAGTTGAGAAAGTTAATTTAGTAAGTTTTTAAAAGTATCGTTGTGAATACTAGTGATGTCGCAATATTTCGCGTTTTTGACATCTCGTCTCGAATGTATCGAATTTCGATACAAGAGTAAGGCCTTTTAGATTTGCTAGAGACAAAAGCAGAATTTCGAGATCTCGATTGTACGATTATTTATATTATACGTATTTATATATATATATATATATATATATATATATATATATATATATATATATATATATATATAATAAAATTATTCAAAATATTAATCGGTTAAAATAAATATTTTAATTACTTCTTAAATCATTATTTTCATTCATTTGTAACGTGAGAGGGAAGGTACCTACGACATTTGGTCCGCGAGCCCCCTGGCAGTGCGTGCGAGCCGACGCTTATGACAGAAGCGTTTCTAGAGAAATAGGCGGAGCCTAGGTAGACGATCGATAACATTGATGCGACGCGCGGAGGCAGGCGACGTGAGACGGGCAGTTACGTATACAAGTGGGAGATAAGCGTAATTTCCCGCGCATGTTATGCAGTTCGGGATGATGCTAGTATCCCAGAAATATTATAGCCACTATATAAGCGACGTATTTGTGTGTAAAAATACAGACAGTGACACAGACATACAGTTACATAGATAGTAAGAAGTAAGGAGTCATTGAGTTCAGTTGAGTAGTAAGGTTAGTAGCATAGCAGTATCGTGGTTAGCGTATGCAGTTTAGTTTCGAGTGGAGTACTAGGAAAGTTACTGGTATACTGGGATAGCTGTGGAAATGAATACTCGGTAATTTGGAGGAGTATTGAGGAGCTAGGTATACTGGAACAGTAACGGCGAGTGGAAGTAAATACTCAGCAGTGGTGTTAAAGAGTTGAGGCATACGGATAGTCGGTGATACTGAGACTATGGAAGTTAGAAGATAGTCCGTCAGAAGAACAGTTACATAAGTAGTTAGACAGTCAGCTAGTGAGTTGAAAGAAATGGATTCTGTCCGGGCAGTTTAATATGGGTATAATAGTGTTTATTTAAACATTAAGAAGATACAAAATTATAAATATGTCATAAACATATCAATCAAATCACAAGAACAACTGAAAGTGTTAAATATTTGATTGCTTACATACTAAATACTTAATTTACCTTTTTTATATAAGTAACGTATAAAATGAAACCTAATGTCTATATGTTAGGATCGTTGATGAAACTCCGGGTTTTTGACTACTTTCATTACACTGATTTTGTCTACGTTTAAAGCAGGGCGATCGACTTCTACTCCTACATCTTTGAACAGACGAACCAACCATACTATTTGTTTTGCTGCTGCTGCTGCTGCTGCTGCCGCCGCAACATGCTCTGCCTCTGTGATAGACTGAGCAACGCACTGCTGTTTCTTACTCTGTCAGACAATGGCTGCTCCACTGTACTTGCAAACGATGCCACTTGTAGATTTTCTGGTTTCTCCATCACTGGGAAAGTCTGTGTCGCTGCAACACTCAAAAGAATATGTACCTCTTATAATACAAACCCTTATTTTTTGTTCCATTTAGATATCTAAAAATTCTCTTGACTAGTTGCCAATGTGCTGAAGCTGGTTTATCTAAAGCTCTTGAAGCAACGCTGGATGCAAATGCAATGACAGGACGAGACACCACTTGTAAATATATTAATGCATCAATTGCTGCACTGTATGGAATTTTGCTTTCAATGATTTCTGAACTGTGATATGTACATCCTTTTTCAATCGGAGTTAAAACTGTATTTGACTCAATCATACTAAATTTTTGATGAATTTTCCGACAATAAGCTGCTTGATTTATGAATATTGACTTATCTGGTTTCTGATGAATTTCAATAATCAAATAACTTATAGCGTGCTCCGTTATTCTTGCCTTAAATTCTTTCTGTAAATTCTGCAAAAAGTCTAGCATTCTCTTTATTAGATGCAACCATCAACCCATCATCAACATACAGTAATACAAATTTCTTTCTTCATTTTGTTGCTCATATCGTAGTAAATCATTCCTATTGTTTTCTTTTTCTTTCTTGTGAGAAATGCAAGAAAGTAATTCACTTTTAAATAATACATTATGGCTTACTAAAACATCTTAGATATCTGGAACGTATACTCGAAATGCAGAAATATCTTCACAATGTCCAACAAAATATCTGTTAATAGTTATCTTGTCCAATTTTCTTTTTTTTTGTTGAGGAATATGTATAAAACATTCTATATCAAAAACATGAAGATTATTAATTAATGGAATTTTATTGTGTCATAATTCAAAGAGACTTTTATCTTCAATATTTGTTGGACCTGTTCTATTTAAAACTTACGCAGCTGCATTTATTGCTTCAGCCCATAAAGACGGAGGAAGCTCATTTCTAGAATACATCATTGATATCATTGCTTCCGTAATTATTCTATTCATTTTCTCTGCTGTACCATTTTGTTCTGGAGTATAAGGAGCTACAATAATATGTTTAGTTTCCATTTCCACAACTCTTTTACTTAACATATACTTTTCCGCCATCAGTATTTATTTAACATTTTCTCCAAATCGTGTTCTTATTTCATTCAAAAATATTTTAAATTTATCATTATCTTCCGATTTTTGTCGAATGACATAAACTACGCGATATTTACTATAATCATCTTTAAACGTAACATAATAACGATGTTTGCCTGTGGACTCAAAATGTATTGGTCCACATACATCACTATGAATTAGTTCTCTGGATTTGCTCGCTCGATTTATTCGTGTACCAAAACTCAATTTGTGACTGATGCCATAAGCACAATTATCACAAAATTCTCCGTCGTCATTAACATCAATTTTAACTTTCTTTAAAACGCATTTAACATGTTTCATATTTTGATGAACAAGACGTTCATGCCACAATTGTAAAGACTTACAATTCAAAGTCTTACAAACAGGTATAACTATTTTTAAAAGAACCTTAGAGGGCTTATCAGCATCGACTTTCATTGCAATTACCTTACCATTTCTTGAAAAAGAACAATGCTGCCCTTTACTTCTTACTATGAACACGACACCAAAATTTCAATAATTCTTTTACCTAGGACTTCTACCTCATGCCCATTTGCTACACGAATGACGGATGACATTTCAAATTTTTGAAAATAACTGAACCATTCTTGATTATAACATATATGGTCACTTGCGCCAGAATCTATCAGCCAAACTTCACTACTATCTTCTCTAGCAGTGTCAACAAATGCTTGTTTCATACTCGTTGACTTTGCTTCATCCTTAACTATATTCTTCCTATTTGGAGAATTCTTTTGTATGTGCCCTTTAGAACTGCACACAAAACAACCAGAACAATATTTGCGAACATGGCAAAACAACGGATTACTTTTCTTCTCTTAAATCTTTGCTCACTTCTGTCAAATTTTCTATCCTCCTTATTATTCAATTTTGTCTTTGACAAAAGTGCTGTAACTTTAGCTTTATCTCCAGTTTCTTGTTTTTCTAAACGAAGTTCTTCAGTTAACAGCCGTGTTGTCAAATTTTTAAGAGTTCTTTTTTGAATCTGTTGAATCCCAAGCACGATGAAAATTATTGAATTTTGTGGTAAAGGTTATAACATCCGCGCCATAAGCATTGAATCCAGTACACCAGCATTAAGTTTCTTTAATTTATTTGCTAACGTTTCTATTTTTGAAATATGTTGTGAGATATTTCCTTCTGGATCCCATTTAAAATCAAAAAAATGTTTTAGAATCGTTAACATATTTTCTTTACTTTTCATGTCCTATATGCTGTGCAATTTCGTCCACATATCATATGATCCTTCAAAATTCATCAGAAATTGTATGGCTTTTGATTCAATGCTTGTTACAATAAATCTTCTTGCTGTTTTGTCTGACTTCTTCCATACTGCCATATTTTTCCCATAATTTATATCTTCTTCTTTTGGCATCTTCAGCGTCCCATCGTACATATCTAGAAGGTATTCACTATCTAATAAAGTATGTATAACAAATTGCCATTGTTGCCAGTTGTCTGCACTATGAAGTTTTTCAATTTTTGGTCTATCACTCTCCATATTGGTAGTTCACTTTTAATGTTCATAAATACTCACTATCACCCAACAGTTCCCGACGATAATGCGCGTCACGTACTTACAACATTAAAACGTCCAAATACAAAAGAAAAAACTCGAAACCGATAACTACAAAAGTCCTTACACCTGCCACAAAAACTGTACCTGTTCAAATAAATCTAATATATACCGAAAGGAGTACTGGGCCCCATAACCTGTTAAATAATTGAGTGGAATAGGTATAATAGGGTTCACCTGAATATTAAAAAGATACAAAATTATAAATATGTCATAAACATATCAATCAAATCACATGAACAACTGATATTGTTAAGTTTACTAGATTTTCAAAATCTACAATACAGACGCTGTTGAGTCAGTTGAGTATATAGACGCTGTGGAGATTGGAGATCGGACAGTTAGATGTGATCTCCAAAAAATACAAAATATATTTACAAGTATTATTTCGCATACAAAAATTACAAAATACATAAATTAAATATTGTCAAATATTTGCTGCATATAAATGACACAATACAAAATTAAATATTGTCAAGTAGGTACTTATTGACTGCATAAAAATGACAAAATACAAAAACTAAATATTAATAAATATTTTCTATATCATTTTGCTCAGATACACTATTTTCGTTTGCATCATTTTTTCTATTGAATTAGACTTTGTTCGTTTCGAACTGTGGGCCTGGGTCTCAAATTTTGCATCCTCACTGGTTGAACTTTTTTTTCGGCCAACAGGGATGCGAATTGAAGACCCGAAGAAAACCCCAAAGCGAAACTAACAAGACTAATATGGTATTTTACTAGGCAAGACTATATAATACTGTAGTATCTACATAACAAAAAAATAAATCTTCTGGCATTGGAAAATCAGTGAAAGT
>OY720449.1:36199118-36374118 GCA_963082715.1 Harpalus rubripes
AGGAGATGCTTCTTTTGTCCACGGCAGAAGGATCGGAAAGTTAAACAGAAGTGTAACAAGTGTAACCAGTTTGTATGTTCGGAGCATTGCGAAATTATTACAAGTAAAATTTGTTTTGAATGTAAGGAATAAAATTCAAACTCTTTAATTATTTCTCATGTTCTGTAACTCATTTTTACTGTCTGTAAGTCAAAAATGTAAGAAAAACACAAATAAAAGATAAAACGCAAATTTAACCTTGATTTATTACCTATAAAATAATTTTTTTAGTGGGGTCCAGCTGGACCCCCCCTTGGTACTGTTCGTACCAGTGCGAACCTTGGTACCACAAAGGTTAATATGATACCTTTTATATGCCACTCAAATTTCTCATCTTGACCGCATCCATAAAAGATTTTTGACATATATTTCATATAAAATTTACCAATTCTTTACTACAGCGTCATTCGTTATTATCCTTGAGTTACAGGCGAGAGGTTTCCAGCGCACGATTCCTGTGGGTACTTCTTCATAAAAGCATATTGACTCACTTTCTTTGCTATCACGCATCCCAATCCATGTACCCAGGATTGCATCGAGACAGCAGAAGATTTATATGTGTAAATGTCGACTACACATCTAGATTCTTGCACTATGTTCATAAGCAACATATAAACTTCCTTTATAGGTTGCTTTGATATGTTTTGTTTATTTGTTTTATTATTTAATTACTTGACATTTCAACTAGCACAATTAGTCGACGGAACGTAGCAGCGACCATAGTAAGACATTTTAAATACTTTGCCACTAGTTACAGGTGACAGTTACTTTATTGGAACGTAGAAATTACGTGCGCGTTACCAAAATGGGGAATAAATTTTCAGTGACAGCAACGTTCAGCTTACGATCCTGGGTTTTGTACGACTACGTTCTAGGGACGGATTGGTTACGTAATTGTGTAGTTACAGCATTGTAGCCTCGACTTTTATGGAACTTTTCTCTGGCTCATTTCAAGTAGTGTTTCTTGCTTTGTTCTTCAACTGCTTTTATAATTCTTGTTTCACTCTTCCATGATACTTTGTCTATTTCATTTTCCAAACTCAGAAACGAAATGTATATAATGTACATAACATTTGAGAGCATAACTTATACCAATTTTTAATTATCTGAACCAAAAAGTTAAAACGAATGCTACTTTACTGTTAAACATAACAATTTCACTTTCATGCTGAATCCTTGATTTAATTAATCATTTATTATAGCAAATAAGAATATAAACAAAATCAGAAAAAAATAAATTCAATCTGTCAATGTATCAATCAAGTATTTTTTCTTTTTATTATTTATAGACAAACTAGCATTGCTATGAGTTCAGAACAGTTGCGATTAACCTACTTACATAAAAATAATATTGCTACGAATAGCAATATAAGGTAAATTTAATTTCACAATTTTAGAAATCACTATTAAGTATTTATGTATGTACCGCAAACGAAAAGTGTCTTTAACGTACTCGCAAGTAATTACAAACAAATTGCTTATACCTTAAAGATTCACTTTTCGTACTAGACATATAAAATACTAATATAAACAAACAATTAAATTTACAGAAATATTACAATGCACAAATTACCAATGAAATTTAGGAAAATCTTTCTTACACGTTGAAAAAGATCACCGCTTCAAACCTTTTCTCCCTTTTTTTATCGTAGCGTATCGTTCAGAATTCGGGTATATTTTTTTGTTTTAAATAAATGCAAAGTAAATTAATTTCACCGAATGACAAGTACAATATCTTCGCGCAAAACTAAAAACAATAATAATTTTAAACTGGCATCATTTACAAATAATTCTATCAAAATGAAATATGAGTATTTAAGCAAACCTGAAGAGATTTATTTATATTCGCGTTATTTCAATACTTATTCATGGACTAACACTTTATTTATTTTCACTTTACTATTTATTTGCATAATTATTATTTGCATGTTATGTTGGAAATAAATTGAAATATTTTCATGTAAGTACTTTAAATTCAATGGCCCGTATTTTTACTCCTTGCAGTAGCGCTACTTTTATTAGTATAATAAAAAATTAGAGAAAAAATTTATAAATAAAAATAAATTAAACTGTGAATAGCACTGCTTATTTCAAATATAAGTTTCAATTACAAAAATATTAAATTTATTCTTGTCTATTCACAAAATAAAATATAATTAAATAAATAAATCCAGTTGATCGTTTGTAAACAAAATCTAATATGTTGTTCCAATAAATAGAAAAGTTTGTAATACCAAATTTTGGATTATATTTTATTGTTTTGCCTCGAAAATCTGTTAAGAGCTCCATATTAAGTAAATACTAAATTTGAAAAGTTTTGGATTGTATTAATTTATTTTTCACGAAAATATGTTCAGAGCTTCAAATAAAGTATAACTTCCGGTTTATCAATTTTAGCCAAAATCTAATATGTTGCTTCTCTTTATAAAAGTCTTAAATACTAAATTTGACAGGTTTTAGAATATATCCTATTATATTTCTCACGAAAATCTCTTCAGAGCTTGAAGTAAAGTATCACTTCCGTTTTATCAATTTTAGAAATAATCTAATATGTCGTTCTCATTAATATAAAAATCTTAAATACAAAATTTGAAAAGTTTCGAATATATCATAATATATTTAATCACGAAAATATGTTGAGAGCTTCAAGTAAATTATCACTTCCGGTTTATCAATTTAAGAAAAAATGTAACATATCGTTCACTTTAATATAAAAATCTTAAATGCGAAATTTGAAAAGTTTTGGATTATATCATAATATATTTTTCACGAAAATCTGTTGAGCTTTAAGTAAAGTGTCACTTCTGGTTTATTAATTTTAGCCAAAATCCAATATGTTGTTCTCCTTGGTATAGAAGTTTGAAATACTAAAACTGAAATGTTTCGGATTATATTTTAATATAGTTTTTCATATAAAAACTGTTATGAGCTTCAAGTAAAGTCATTTCCAGTTATCCAATTTTACTTAAAATTTAAACAACTCTTCATATGAATTCAGAAAGCTTAAATACGGAAAATAGAAATATTTGGAAGTTTGTTATAAGAGTACACGCACACCCGCACGCACACGCAAACGCACACGCAAACGCACACGCACACACACACACACACACACACACACACACACACACACACACACACACACACAGAGAGAGAGAGAGAGAGAGAGAGAGAGAGAGAGAGAGATCATCGTAAAAATAGTAAAATCTTGTTGTGGGAGATCTAATTCATGCTTATTTACTGGAAACTCACCATCGAACTTTTGGACCGATAACATTACCTCCCTTACCTACGGTATGAAGGGAGGTAAAAATTTAAATTCAGAATAGGCGACCTAGGTGGAGTAGCAGTAGCGCTAACGCTGCACGCTCCATGGGTTCGAATCCCGGTTAAGGCATGGTTGTTGTGTATTTCACCATTTTATCTCCATCCATGAAAGGTACATAACATCTCATATAATGTAAATGTTATAAAAATATTAAGCAAAAATTCACCCCCGTACATCAATTGTAATAATTTCATTCTAACTTTAAATACAGTAGAGAATTATTATATTATTTTTTATATAATATTTAATTCGCGATTTAATGTTTATTTGGTGTAGAAAATATTCTGCAAGAAGTTGTTGACTTCAAATCAATGTATTCCATTTAGAATTGAGAACATTGACACCTTTATAAATTTTAAGGGCTACCACGTCGGTTAACCCTTAACCACTCGGGTGCGATCTCTCTCTCAGACCGCAACGGTTTTACAAATTCAAATATATATCCACTATTAACTACCATCATCTTCAGAGTATCTGTAATTGTTCTGTAGGTCGTGATGGTTTAGCCTTTAGTGTCCGAAAACAATAGGAGTGTGTATAAATACAGGAAAAATATTTGAAAAATTTGAGCTGTCTTTGTGACCGAACCCGAGTGGTTATGAAATGGCGAAAAAACAAAGAGTGAGCTTAATCGATAAATATTTTGAAGATGCAGTTATGCGATGGTATGAAGATGATGTACAAAGTAATGATGATTCAAATTTAGATAAAAATGATCAAATAAGCGAATATGGCTCATTTTCTATTATTCATTTAGTGAATACTAGGCCAGTCGGCAAGGTGTTTATTATAAAAATAATTGGTGGAATAAATTTTATTCTCTTTATTGGGACCTCCAAAGACATCGAAAGAAATAAATTATTGATGAATTTTGAATAACTTTTTTAACACTTTCTTATAAATTCATCCACAACTCTCACCCGGTTAAAGACACGTTAACACGGTTTGAAAATTTGAATATAATATGAAATTCTCCTTCATGTCATGTACTAAACGATTTTTGACGATGGGCAGTTCACGAGTTACTAACAACTTAAACTTACATTAAATTCCTCTAAAATTTTTAACATCTACAAATGTAAGTGTAAGTTAGTAACTCGCGAATCGGTCGTCAGCAAAATCGTCTAATACATAACATAAAGGAAAATTTCATTCTAAATTTAAATTTTTAAACCGCGTTATCGTATCTTTAACCGCGTCATAGTCGAAGATGAATTTGTAGGAAAGCGTTGAAAAAAAATATTCAAAAATCATCAATAATTTACTTCTTTAGAAGCGAAGACAAATGTAAACTATTATAAATAGTAAAACCTATTATACTAATTATTGAATACCTAATATTGTTTATTTATTGAGTAATTTAAATATCTGTCGTAAATTGTTATTCTGGTTAATATTTTTTAACATAACTCTTTGAAAGTTCATCCTAGGTAAAAAATGTTAGAAGCCTTAAACGTATATAAAATTACGAGCTTTATTTTTGTATTCTTGTAAAATTTTAATACGGGCCACTATTTTCAAGAAAATAACCAAATCTCATTTTTTGCACCTTTGATCCAATATGGCGGGAAAATCCGGGTGCAAAATTAGTAATGTTTGTAGAGATCTAAATTAAGAGAATAAAATTAGAAGAAATACATTTATCTTTATAGTTACCAATTTCAAGAAATCAGTCCTATGCTTAGAGTGTACAAATAAGGTTTTACGTAACTGAATCGAAAATTTCTGATTGTATTTTTGGACATTGCAATTTTTTAATAAAATACAATTTTTCTTCTAGCAACATTTTTTAAAGTTATTTGCAACATTTTTGTATTAGAAAATCATAATGTATACTTTGTTCTTAGTTTTAGAAATATAACGATAACAAAAGATCATGGATATTTTTACTTCCTTGTACAAAATAAAGGAAGTATTGTAATCACGAAAAAATTCGGTTTTCAGATTTAAACGAAAATATCCATTTTGACCATCCCTGAATCTATTTTAACTAATTTCGTCATGACGTCTACACGTACGTACGTATCTCGCATTACTCAAAAACTGTAAACCGTAGAAAGTTGAAATTTTGTATTTAAAACTGCTATAACATCTAGTTGTGAACCTCCCTTTTTGGTCATTACATAATTTCCGGAAATGGTACTTTATTTGAAGCCTATAATAGATTTTAATGAAAACCTATTTTAAAATATAATCCAAAACGTTTCAAATTTGGCATATAAGACTTTTATGTCAATTGGAATAACATAGTAGATTTTGGTTAAGACAGGCTAACCGGAAGTGATATATTACCTGAAGTTGTTAACAGTTTTTCTTGAATAAAATGGTTTTATTTTGATTTTAGAAATAAATGCTTCAAATAAGAGTTTTAGAGAATTAAATTCTGCGTCTAGCACATCAAATATTATTAAATTAGCCCTTTGTATAAGCGAGATATGTAAATTTAAAACATATACTTTTTGGTTTTTGTAATGAAGCTTGCTATGGATTAGGACAAAAAGTAACAAAAAAATCAAAAATAGATGTTATTGTCAAATTACGTCAAATATGTGCAATTTTATAACTGGGTCTATACTTCATATTAGTCTTGCGTACAAGGAAGTCGTGTGGTGTTTACATCAGATTTTTTTACTTGTACAAAGTAAAGGAAGTATGTAATCGCAAAAAATTTCGGTTTTCAGATTTCAACGGAAATATCCATTTTAACCATCCCTGAATCCATTTTGACTAATTTCGTCGTGTTGTCTGTACGTACGTACGTACGTGTGTAGGTATGTACGTACGTACGTACGTATCTCGCATAACTCAAAAACGGTAAGCCGTAGAATATTGAAATTTTGTATTTAGGACTGCTATAACATCTAGTTGCGCACCTCCCTTTTTGATCATTACACAATTTTCAGAAATGGCACTTTATTTGAAGCCTATAGTAGATTTTAATGAAAAACTATTTTAAAATATAATCCAAAACTTTTCATATTTGGTATATAAGACTTTTATGTCAATTGGAATAACATAATTTTGGTTAAAACAGGCTAACCGGAAGTGATATATTACCTGAAGTTGTTCATAGTTTTTCTTGAATAAAATGGTTTCATTTTGATTTTAGATATAAATGCTTCAAATAAGAGTTTTAGAGAATTAAATTCTGCATCTACCACATCAACACCCGGTTGCAGAAACGCTAATCAAAATTAATCATTTGTTAACAAACCGTTAACGGATAATCAAATTTTTAATTAACCGTTAACAAGCCGTCAACGGACAATCAATCGTTAATCAAATTGTAACAAACATCAAAGTTAATCAACCGTTAACGGGTTATTAACTATATATTGGGTTGCACAAACAACAATCATCATTTAATTAACCGTTAACAAATAATTATTTTTAATTGAAGCTAGTACGTCAATTAATGAACAATCAATTTGACATTTGAGTTTCCAATTAAATTTTAGGCGTGTTATTCTGTATTTATTTGAATAATAAATTAAATTAATATAATATTCTTTATTGTATATCAAATTTGGTAACTTATAACAAAGATGAGAAGTTGGTAGAACAATTACTATTTTTTAAAAAGTACATACATATATACAGTTTTTACAAATGATTACAACAATGAATACAAACAATGTGAGTTCATGCATGAACTATTCCTTGAGATATATTCTTAAACAATACCTACAGGCCCTAAATTATAGAACAAACATGCTGTTACGTAAAATTAGGATCCTGATCACTTACAAACTTTATTACTATGTACTTAACAGTAAATCAAAATCGAATATGTATAAATAGATAAAAAATTCGGATTTAGTAAGATAAATCTAACTGATTGTAAGGAATTCAAATAATTTAATACTTACGTAAGTTTAAATACGAGTAATACTTCTGATTATATATTACCTGACTGGTTGTAATCTATCATTGAAGTAAATTTTCCCACTATAATTTCTAATTTTCCCTACACGTTGTAGGTAATAAAGGCGCGATATTTGATATTTAAAATGGAATCTGACTTGTCAGATCTTTCCGATATTGAAGAACCCCCATGCAGAGTACGGCCACGTAGAATACGAATGTTACGAGAAAGAGAAAATCCCTTCGAAACCTTTGACAATCACGACTTTAAGTTTAGGTTCAGATTAACAAAAACTACAGTTAATAATTTAATACATTTATTTGGTGCAAGAATTCAACCATTAACTGATAGAAACAAATCGATTGATTCTAGAACACAAATTTTAATCTGCCTACGCTTTTAAGCCTCGGGAACATTTCAAAATGTGATAGGCGACCACATACACGTAAACAAATCGACTGTATATCGCATTTAATATAGACGCATGCTCGTTATACCATTTTTCGTTCAGATTCACTCAGCTTCGTCGTCTAATTATTATTTGTAAAATACTTACATCTGCACAACGGTCTGTTTCGCAGTGAAAACTGATAATCAGCTGTTGATTTGGCGGTATCACGTGAACACAGCGCGGTGTTGCCATCTATTACCACTAATCAACGGCTCATCACATGATGGAAGATTAATAAGAGGTTGATTTGTTTTGTGCAACCCGATTTGAATTTGATGAACATCAATATTTGATGAACAGTTAACTGATTACTGATTTGATTAGCGTTTCTGCAACCGGGCACAAGTATTATTAAATTAGCCCTTTGAATAAGCGAGATATGTAAATTTAAAACTTATATACTTTTTGGTTTTTGTAATGAAACTTGCTATGTATTAGGACAAAAAATAACAAAAAAATTTAAAAAAAATAGATGTTAATGTCAAATTACGTCAAATACGTGCAATTTTATAATTATGTCTATACGTACAAGGAAGTCGTGTGATGTCCACATCAGATTTTTTAATGTTACGTTTCCGAAATATTATTTTTATATTTGGAATAGAAAACTTATAAAACGGTTGTACATGATTTTAATATTTAAAACAATCCTTATAATATACATGCGGATTAAATGAATGTTTAATGAGCGGTACATTTAACAACGCGAGCGTTTTAATGCCGCGAGTTAAACATTCATTTTAACCGCGAGTGTAATACAACTGTTTATTTAATTTTGCCATAATAAACGTCTCCGATTTGAGTGTAAGATTTTTATAAATGAAATCAGAAGCTTGAAATGTCGCTAATCGCTTACGGGTATCTAGTCGCTAAGTATGTTTTTTTATGCGTTGCCATAGTGATCTGTGGTTGCCATGGGTTGAATTGTTTACAGGAAAAAAATAAATAAATTGGAATGTAGAGAACGATAGTAAATTTTCTACAAGTTTATACAGTGTACTCGAATATCTGTGTAGACATTGAAAATGAAAGAAGAAGATACAATAATGGAAAACTTACTACCCAAGAAATCAATAGAAATATACAAAAAACTTACCAAAAATTTTGCACCTGGAGAATACAAAAAACTTCAAGTTACAGAAATTTCCGAAAATTCCAAGAATTTAAAGCCGTCGACACTCTCATTCTTTAAAAATGAAAACGTAATATGTGAAACAATTTTTTTACTCCATTGTAGACAGTACTTGTCATGGGTATGGCTGGTGGATGTCGCATTGGTGAACTGGTAAACATGAAAATTGACGATGTGGAAGATCGAGGAAATGTCTTAGTTGTAACTCTACCAGATAAAAAAACTAGTAAACCCCGCGTGTTCACTGCAATTAATGAAGTAGCCATAAATGCTGTGGACGTCTACAAGAAGTACGTAAAATTACGGCCGCAAGCGGTAGCCCATAGACCCCTTTCCTTAAACTACCAACATGGCAATATGGCAAATGTACCGTCCAGCCGGTAGGAGAGAACAAAATACGTAAAATGCCTAGCGTCATTGCGACATTTTTGGGTCTTCCTGAGCCTGCATTATATACAGGTCACGCTTTTCGAAGGAGCTCCGCCTCACTTTTGGTGGATGGAGGTGCGAATCTTCTTGAACTTAAGAGACATGGCGGATGGAGCTCCACTACAGTCGCCGCAAATTATATAAAAGACTCTATTTCGAAGAAGATAGTGACATGTGGAAAGATATTTCAGAAAAAACTTCTTCTTTGGTGGCTTTGGAGAAACCATGTACTTCAGTTAGCATTTCAGACGTGTAAACTCCTGTTCTAATTGATGATGCAGTTCATTTACATGAAGTCGTAAACAACGAATTAGTTAGTGCTACTAAAACTGAAAATTTTCAAAGTGGCAGTATTCAAAACTGTAACATTTTCTTCATAAACGAAGCCGTGCAACTACAAGAATTGACTTCGTTGATGAAAAAATGAAGTACGTACCTCCTATAAATAAATTCTTAAATTGTTCAATATTTGTAAATTATTGCTTAATTATTTAATAATTTTTTTATGAATATAAACCCTTTATTATAATAAACTGAAATAAATAATTTTGATATTGTTTTAGAGGTTAGGATATTACGAAATTCAATGTGAGTCATATGACAAAGAAATGAATCAAATCAGACATACGTTACACAAAATTATAACATTCTTCTTCTTAACGGAACGCGTATACGTTGAATATTTGCATTTATTCCAACAATGTTGGTTGACACTTTAAAACCGTTAGTGAAATAAAATCCTTTAATGTCCGACTGGTATGTTATATACCAAATAACACCCTAGAGCGTGCTATTAGTTGTTGCAATGGTAATGTTGTCAATAAATTGATATTCATTCTGGAATAAAGCCTAAAAAAGCAAAAGCATTCATAGCCTACCTACTCTGCAAATTTTATTAAAACTTTCTGATCCGTAATCCGTAGAATATTAAAAATTATAGTCGGACGTTAAACATTGAACGCACCACGGGAGTTAAACGGACAATAATACCTTCGGTCAACGTACACATCTCCGGCCAGAGGCCCTCGAAAAGTACACTGTTGACCTCAAATTGTTTATAAAACAACATCTTTAATGGCCCGTATCCAAGGAAATAAAGATGACTATAAGGCAAAATTAAATATATATATTAATCAGTTTGAAGCACATAATATTGACATAAAAACTAATATATTAACCGGCTAGTATACCTAGCGCAAAAGTGTCGCTCGTACTTTTCTAATATCATATTTATGAAGCACTTTCAGATAAAAATGTTATTTGAAAAAAGTTTTAAGAACAACATTGTTAATATTGAACTGTTTTCGAAATTTTGATTTTCTCAAAAAATTTAGATTCGAATTTTGGTTTTTATTTAAATTTAAAAACACTTTCGAAAAAATATGAACAGTTCGATGTTGAAATTGCATGCAGGAATACATATAATTTTTTTTTCACAACAAAAATCTTATTTATTAATTATATGATTTTTCGACTAAAATCATTATTACTATAATTTAATAATTTAAAAATAAAATTACAAATATTAATAAGGAAAATAATAATTTCATTGATGTGCAACTACCTCTGTATTGTCTGTATTTTCAAAAATAACTATAAACGTGTTGATTACAACAAATGACATTTTGATTATAGCCCCAGATTATTTATTACAGCAATGAATTCAATATTTACTAGCGTTTTCCGCAGAATCAAATGTTTATGGTTCACTATAATATAATTATTATTATTTCACAAATATTTTTATATGTCATGCAGCAGTAAATTTTAAATAATATTATTCTATAAATAGCCTTAAATTTGAAAATATCACAAAATATCCATTAGATATTTTACAAATAATTACTGAAATTTGTGTAATATTTTCAAAAAGTCACTTGATCTGAAACAGAATGTTATATCAAAGTTGTACAGCTTAACATGTGACATACTATCGCCTACTTTTATTAATATAAATAACGTAGGTGATGGACAAACTGTTTTCCTAGTGGCTATGAATGACGTACTATATGTATGTACTTTTGACGTCACAGAAGTGGGAGCTTGTTTTTCTCGACTATTTTTCTTTATATTCGTCATTTTTTCGCAAATTCCTTTTATATTCTTTTTTACGTATATTCTTTTGCGTTGTTGACTTTTTTTTTATTTTCATAATCTTCATAATAATGTACAAATATTTTGGACAGTGTCATACAAATATTTTTGACAGTTACATTTATGTGTCAATTACAAACATTTGAATTTCTTGCCTTGAAGTAGTATGATCTGAGATAATTAACACATAAATGTCACTGTCAAAAATATTTGTATGCCACTGCCAAAAATATTTGTACATCATTATAAAGATTATGAAAATAAAAAAAAGTCAACAACGCAAAAGAATATACGTAAAAAAGAATTTAAAAGGAATTTGCGAAAAAATGACGAATATAAAGAAAAAGAAAAGGAAAGTAGAAAAAGAAAATTTCCGGATATTGAATATAAAGAAAATGTATGTATTGTGTATAATTTATATTAAAATATTCCATAATTTTGCAAATTTGTATTTAAAAATATTTTTTCTACTCCCATGCGTGAAGTGGGTACTTCACGTATTGATTTTCATGTGTGAAGTTTGATTTTTTGAACACTGTGCGTGAAGTAAATAATTCAGTTTAAACACACACAATGAATATCGGTATATATACGTAAATCATGTGATTGTAAATGGTCCGAAGAAATAATAACTTCATGAGAAATGTGTAATTAATTTATATAAATAAAATAAAATTTGTAATTCTAAATTTACAACTTTGTGTTAAATATAAATCTAAGTCCAATAAGCATTCAAAAGCAATAAATAAGCAATCTAATACAAATTTTATGATATTACAGGTTACAGCAATTACAAAATAAAAAATTATTATATTTCCTTTTCATTATTTTAAATATTACAAAATGACTTGTGCTTTAATAAAACAAAGCTGTTAAACCCCCGTACCGTTGATAAACATGGTTACACAAGTCGATAATGCAGAGGCTTTACGTTAAAAGAATGACAATGTGAAGAAAAAATTATATTTTATTGCAAGGTCGTAGAAAAAGTATAGTATGTAACACGTGTGTGAAGCCTATTTTACATTCGGGTGGTTTGCAACACTCGCCTTCGGCTCGTGTCGCAATCTCCACCCTCATGTAAAAACTTCAGCTTCACACATTTGCCACATAATATACTATTTCGTTTTATGCGTACAACCAGGTAAAATATCTGGTGGGTTATGTGCTGGCCACATCAGATTTTTATATTTTATTCACTGCAATAATTATTTGCCTACGGAATTTTGATACAGTGATTCTTTTGTATAATATGATACTGTCGCCCCAACTCAGCAAGTTTTTGTCCAATATTCATTTCAAAATTCCTAAAATATAGATTATGAAGATGAAACTGAGTCCCTTGTCCAAAATAAGCATAATAAACAATTAGCAATTACCTACTCGAAATATAACACTTACCATAGAAAAACCGGTACAAATATTTACTAGGCCAGCACTCGCGCAATGAGAATTTTGCTCACAGGTTGTGTACTAGTCTGACAAATGACTAATAAGTATTAAATCAACGCATCAATTATTAACTCTATTTGAGAATTGACGAAGAAAAGTCAGCTAGAGAAGGAACTAACCTACCCCATTATTTACACCGTAGTTTTAGTATTTTATTTACGACTGCAAAATGCTCATAGCGCGAGTGCTCTAGGCTTAAAAAAATGTGAAACCGGCTCATTTCGAAATATTAGATTTTTCCGTCGATTGGCTTCGGCTTTTATTTTCTTGAAAAATTTCATTAGCATTTGATAACGTAAAACAGATATTAATTGATTGTTATTTTTCAAATAAATCTTAAACTATCAATATTCGAATATAATATTTCAGTTTAATACCTATTTTTATACTTTGTATTACCTTAAAAATATTGTTTCTTTTCTACTAATATAAAGACTGTGTTTTACATTAGTTTTCCGTTATTATCGAGTAGCTCAGTAACATAATGCAAATTTTTGGGATAACAAAAAACATCGGAGATGGCTTCCCAAAAACACGAAGTCGTTACTCTAATAGTCTTTGAGATCCTAATAAGTAGTACCAAGTTTTAATAGGACCCCCTATTTTTTTTTTTTTTTTTAATTTATAAAAGTATTTTAATAACCATTTTATTTTGGTTGAACATGTAAGAAAGAAATATAGTAAAATAAAATAATTTTTGCAAGGGTAACTATGTGTAAGACATCTCAAATAAAACAAAAGAAAACACAATTCTTATTTGAATTATTTGCAAGTTTGTGAAATAGAGCAATCACATTCTCAATCAAGATCTAATCACATAATAAAACTAGTTTCCGAGTTGTTCGTATTCATGCTGGAGGATTTCATCACATCTTCATACAACTGAGGTTCAATTAAAACAAAGTCGAGAATCATATATTAAGTCTACATCTATATCAATATATAAAAGAATGAAAATTAAATAACATGACCTGAATACGTATACCATCTTTTAACTAGAAAAATAGTCCCTGATAAACATAGTCCCGAACCCGAACAACTCAATAACATCACAAAATACCTACAAATTTAATTTGTTTCAATAAACTTATGCACACGCAAACCGTTGCTCTCAATGCCCTATTTGTTTATTTTTATGTACGGGAAAGGGAATAAATCAAAGAAGACCATGTCGGTTGAATACGGTGGCTGCAGCATTACAACAGTGTGGTTTTTGGCCAAAAATCACGAATCAATAGTGAAGTTTGAGCAGGTACGTTGTTGTAGTGCTTGCTTCATTCGCAGAAGCCGTTTGAATATATCAACTTCAACTGCAATTCTTGCAGCCGGCGTATCCGAATGGTTTGGAACCCACTATAAGCTCTTAGTCCCCTGAAAAAAATCTCAACGAACTAAATTTAATTCCTTTCATTTTTCACACACGAGATACGAGAATTAATTATTAATTAACCAAATTTTGTTTTTAATCACGATATTGAAATATTGAAAAAAACTGCAATATTTTAAGACTGACTTTTAATATAAATACAGCATTGTGATGTTTGCTGAAATTACACACCACAAAACTTTATAAATGATATATTGAGTTGCATAATGCTTACCCGTTTACATGACAAAAATATGTCACAAGAGAGTAAGTACAGAGGAAACTTCTTAAATTTTTAAAGAGACATTGCCATAGACTCGGTAAATGTAAACAGTCGTTTATATTTAAATACTTCGTGGATCATAAAATATTTTACAGATTTTTAAGAACGTTGCGTTCATTTTTTTACGTTTATAGCTTACGTTCCTTAAAAAATAGAATACGACTTGATCCTCGAAGAAAGTTCCACCTGTATTCCAGACATACATTAAATCTGACTTCAATATGAAACACCTCTGTACTGTACGAGTACATTTAGATTAGCACCAAGAAACGAAATACTTATTTATTCAAAATCATTATTGTAATATATCGATTCTTATCCTTGTAGAGGTTATGAAATACGGCATTCCTAAAAGTAATTACAATTTCTTGGGTGGGGAATAGCAGATTTCACTTCCACCCCAAGGGTTGGAAATGTTTATGTAGGGATTGCCTAGCAACATTGTCATAGATCCCTATAATAAAGTAAGTTTTAAGAGATTTGTCAAAAATATTACTAAAAGTAAAGGTTTATAACTCATTGATTTATTTCGAAAATTATTGATTTAAAAACAAGATGATTGTGAATAAAATAGTATACATACTAGCGAAAACTCGGCTACGCCGAGCTTCCCCTAGGGCTCCGCCGATAGTGTTTTATAATAGTCTTTACGTACATCCAGTCTGTCTGCACATACTTTAAACCCAAATTGCAAACGGTAACAGTCTTATCAAAGGTTTAACTCCTCTCCTGCTCACTCAATCTGCCTACGAATTTGCTCACCCAAACTGCCCCAACCAAATTTCCCTTAAAGGGGGAGCTCCCATTTGATACCACACACGACATATTTCCGACAGCTTTTTGCAAAAACAAACAAAAGAAGATCGAGTTGTCAAATATCTGCATTACAGCCCTTAAGAAAACTTTTCATTTGATACCATACACGACATATGTCGGACAATATTTTGCAAAAAACAAAAGACGATCGTGTTGTCATATTTTTAACATTTCTGCATGGCAACACCCGAAAATACATTTCATTTCATACCACACACGTCATATTTCTGACAACTTAAAGACAAAACAAAACACGATTGTGTTGTCATATTTTTAACATTTCTGCATCACAGCTCTTGAGAAAACATTTCATTTGATACCAAACACTACATATTTCTGAGAAGATTTTGCAATAAACAAAAGATAAACGAGTTGTCATATTTTTGACATTTCTGCATGACAGCTGTTGAGCAAACATTTTATTTCATACCAAACATTACATATATCTGACTATTTCACTCATAAATATATAAACCAATCCAAATTCAGGATTCTACCTAGTTACAAATTTCATTTCGACAAAACAGCGTCAAAGAAGTTTTTTCGCACCCTTTAAGCCAATAAGATGTATTTTTACAAGTGAGTTTTGATAAGTGAATTTTTTTGACGTTTTAGAAACATAATGTTTACATACCTGTCAAAGTCTGTATATTTTCAGTGTTATCAGTTTTTATTAAAAACGAGTCGATTTGGACATGAATCTATTTAAAATGTTGGAAAAGCAAACTGAAACCTAATACCTCTAAACACAATAAATATTTACAAGATTTTTGTCAAGAAAAAAATTATATAAATAATTACCTGATTTTTATTTTGGAAATAGTCATCCGAATACCAATCGTGGTTAAATTTTAACCTGGAAAAATTTTCCGATTGCTTTACTCGAGCCTGTTGCCAATTTATTTCGTGACATTGATAAAAAATTATTCGTTTGACAACTCAGAATTTTTTTGTCAATGCCACTCAATAAATTGCTAGGCAACCGGCTCTCGTAACAATCTGAAAATTTTTCCGGCAAAAATTTACCACTTATGATATTATATATGACAATTTTCTGCAAAAAACAAAAGACGATCGAGTTGTCATATTTTTGACATTTTTGTATGACAGCTTTAGAAAAAACATTTCATTTGATACACATGTTTCTGACAACTTTATAAAAAAACAAAAGACGGTCGAGTTGTTAAATTTTTGTCATTTTTGCATGACACCTCTTGAGAATTTTTTTCATTTGATACCGAGCACAACACATTTCTGACAACTTTTTGCAATAAACACAATCTGATCGAGTTGTCAAATTTTTAACATTTGTGCATAGCAGCTCATGTTACAACATTTTAATAGATACCAAACACGACATATTTCTGACAACTTTGTGCATATAACAAAAGATAATCGAGTTGTCAAATTTTTGACATTTCTGTATAGCAGCTCTTGAGCAAATATTTCATTTGATACCTAACACGACTGACTTTTCCCAAAAAACGAAAGACCGCGTTGTCAAATTTTTGACAAAACACTCTATTTGTAACAGAAATCGTGAGATTGAATCATTTTTAATCTCACATTTTTAGCCGAAACTAATTAAGAGTACATGCATTTGGGGACCCCATAACTCCTGAACTGTTTAAAATATCTTCAAATAAACACAAAAATGGTGCTGTTTGGGGTTGAAATATGAATGAGCACCTATATAATGAACCTTTTCAATTTAAAGAGATAGAAGATATGCGCAATGGGGATCTGCGCATAGTAAGAACAACAGAGATCTATGACATGTGTTTCGAAAAAATTTAGACGTAAAATGTGAGAATATCTCAGATAACTTGAAAAAATCTTATCGAAATAAGTTACAAAAGCTTTTATTGAAGTTAAAATGTCTAACGATGCAAATTTTCACTGAGAATACCGGTATTTTAATGACTGCAATATTTTTGACGTTTCGTTGGACAGCCCAATTGGCAGTTGTTCGCGCCATTTTCTTACTATTTGCAGCGATAGAAAGAGATAGCCGTTGGATTGAAAAGGCCCATTGTTGTCATCAACATATATTTTTGTACAAATGCTGTGTTGTGATTATAATTTTATAATGCATTGTTGTAATAAAGACATTTTACATGATACATATTTAAAGTACATTGCTTATGAACCACAACATTTTAAAGGAAACATTTCAATTGTTGTTAACCTTATGAATTATTTAAATATTGTATTGCTATTCACTAAGTTATTCAGTGATCACCTAACTTTGTTATCTAATCTTTACAAGTAAGTCTAATAATCTAATACATTGTCCCGCGTTTTCGTGTCCAGACTTAAGTTACCTGGCAGCTGGCTGATTTAAAATAGTATATTGAACTCACTCGTGATTAAATTTACAGATGTTTAACTTAAAAACTAAATTCTACATACATTGTTGACTATATTTTACCAACTTTCATTATTTACTCAGCACAGAATATAATAATAATAGAAAATCATAAAATTTATGTTTTATTGTAAATTACCTCGGACACGGTTAAAATATCACATTTCTGACTTCAAAAATGTATTTCAAATACAGTATTTATCTCCTACACTAATTTTTAATAACAATAGTGCGGTGCACAAAATATTTAAACATTACTTTCACCGCAAATTTGAATTTTTTGTGTCGACCACCGGCCTTTCATCTTCGGTCGTTTTTTTCCACATTATGCGGGATGAAAAATTTACTAAATTATTGTTTAATATCTCTAAAATATGTAGATATCTAATAATTATTCTGATCCTTTTCGACGTGTTTCCTTATACATTTTCCAAAATTCTATTTACATAATAAAATATATAACATAATAAACATGGCTTAAAATCAGTACATATACCTACCTCGTTAATTTCATCATCTTTTCTTTAATGTTACATATTATTCAAACATTTTTTTGCATTTAAAAGGATGAAAACCAATAATTTGTCATCATTGACATGCCAAATGACATGACAGCGTTTATCGTACGGACTTCACATTAGTCTAGTCAGGAATATTTGTTTTTCACCTAGTTACTTATGACACATTTGGCAACACTGTCCAAGTACATATGAACCGTCAAATTTTATAATTTTTAATTAAAATGATTTAGGCCTTTTTTACCTGTGCGGATATAGTTGCCTATTCTCAAAATTTATGATTATGAATTAAACTTCTTTCAAATTGTCTCCATTTCACAAATATTTCCATTTAAAGGTTTGAAATGATATGTCAAACATGGCGTTCTTCGTCTTAAATTTTCAAGGAAAACTGTGATCGTTACTGTGATCTTTATTGTTTTTGTCCCAATTTTCAATCTTTAATAATTTTTTACTCGAAAACTATGCATCCTACAGAAATTTGTGTTATTACGAGGGCACTCGAGACAATAATTTCCTACAACTTGGTGCAAATTTCACGAAAATCGGTCGTACCATTCAGGCTGTAGAGGTGTTCAAAGGATGGCGATCGTCGTGATGAATTCAAATATATATAGAACTATAGATAGTGAATCTAATCGTTTAGTATTAGGACTAGCCTAACCTCGGCTTCGCCGAGTTTACCCTAGGGCTCCGCCAATAGTGTTTTATGATAGACTATACGTACATGCAATCTGTCTACGCACAATTTTAAACCAAAGTGCTAATGCCAACAGTCTTGTCAGATACCCAAATTCTCTCAAACGATTTAACTTTATGCATAAAACAAAAGCCATTTAACGTGTCAGAAATTTTGACACATGTATCTAACAGTCCTTAATTAGACCTCTCATTTGATACCAAACACGACATATTTCTAACATCTTTATGCACAAAACAAAAGCCGACTGAGATGTCTAATTGTTAACACTTCCATATCAGCAGAAAAAAATTCAGTTGATCCCAATCACGACAGGGTTCAGACAACTCTGTGCGAAAAACAAAAGACAACCGAGTTGACGTTTAAATTTTGGAAGTTCTATAATCTAGCCAGGCAGAAAACTTTTCATTTAATACCGAACAAAATATATTTCTGACAAACAACAAGAAATGTTTTGTCAAGGGCTATCATGGAGAAATGTTAAAAATACGATAGCTCAGTCGGCTACCGTTTTCTTGCAAAAAGTTGTCAATAATATTTCAGAAGTATAATCAAAAAATGCAGTTAAATATAATTTTTCGACATACCTACATACCAGGTGGCACTCCAAATCCGTTACATAGGCATTTAACATAGGAAAACAGTTTTACCTTGCGCGTTGCTTTCCAAATTATTTTTGAAAAAATACTTCAAATAAAAGTTGTAGATCATGAAATTCTGCATTTGATTCAAGAAAAAAATTAATTGTGCATGCTTTGTAACGGCAGAAATTGCAAATGAAAATATCGAAAATCACGACAAAAATAGTGATAGCCATAAAATTAAAACATACAGCATCACATATGTAATTACCTCTCGCTAAGAGAGGTATTGTATTCATGCTAAAAATCCAGATTTTAGTGAATAAGCACGTTTTAAGGTCCCTAGAATCCGATTATAACATTTTTACGATGATGTCCGTATGTATGTGTGTATGTGTGTGTGTGTGTGTGTGTGTGTGTGTGTGTGTGTGTGTGTGTGTGTTTGGATGTGTGTGTGTGTGTGTGTGCGTGGATGTTGGATTCACGATAACTCAAATACTATAAGACTTAAGATATTTTTAACTACGGATTCCTCAATCTAACAATAATGGGAAGAGTCGAGTCAGTTTTGGTAATAATTGGACAACCGAAAGTAGTAGTTACAGGAAAAAAATCATCGAAATATTATTTATCGAAAATTTATGTAAATACTTATATTAAAGAATGTTAAATTCTTCATTCGATAAATATAAATTCATTATTATATCTTCTATAGATTTAGATATAAAGAAATGCATATAAAATAATTTGATGTAAAAATTCTTAGATCAAACTACTTCAAGGCAAGAAATTCAAATGTTTGTAATTCACACATAAATGTCACTGTCAAAAATATTTGTAAGCCACTGTCAAAAATATTTGTACATCATTATGAAGATTATGAAAATAAATAAAAAGTCAACAACGCAAAAAAATATACCCAAAAAAGAATATAAAAGGAATTTGCGAAAAAATGAATAAAGAAAAGGAAAGTAGAAAAAAAATTCAGGTAATTGAATATAAAGAAAATGTATGTATTGTACATAATTTATATTAAAATAATTATTTTGTAGTGAGACATGAATATATGAATTTGTATTTAAAAATATTTTTCGTTTTATGCGTACAACCAGGTAAAATATCTGGCGAGAGGTTATGTGCTGGCCACATCAGATTTTTTTTATGTGATTGAAAAAGTCTCAATATTTGACAGTTAAAACATCAATCATTTGTTTGTCTGTTTGTTTTAATTCAATGGCTAGTGCTATTAAACTAAAATTTTCATATTTAATTTCTAGTGTTACTAAACATACGAAATGGATTTTGTTTATTAATATGAAAGTAGAATTTTATGCTCTACAACTTTTATTTGAATAATTTTTTTCTATAATAATTTGTTTTACCATGTTAAATGCTTATGTATACAAAGTGATTAGTAGGAACTGATAAAAACATATATTGAAATGAACAAATGCTTTGCGTTTTATGCGAGTAAACAGGACAAAATGTCTTAATTACACGATAAATACAGTGTGTTCAAAGAAATTCCGAACTCAGAGTAGGCTATGTACAAAGAGACGTATGTCAATTAATTAAATGTCAATTTGACTTAAAATATTGTCAAAAATGTTTTGCAAATAAATCAAAGCTTTTCAAATTAGAAAACGGCGAATGACGGTAAACTGTATCCTTTGACAACTTGACTTTTGAATTGAATATTGATCAAACACACGTTTCTCTGTTCATAGCCTACTCCGAGTTAGGTTTTTTTAACACACTGTATAAACATAATATTAATAACACGTCTATGAGTACACAATACTAAATTTAAAGGTAAAAATAAATCATGCAAAACTCAAAAATGTGATATTTTAATTTTAAAGTAAACAATTATGTAGTTACAAACTGTAGAAAAGTAAGTAGTTACATTACATTAATAAAGTTTGGATTGTTATTAAAGAGGAAAAATGCAAGACTCATAGGTATACAAGATTACTTTTGTGGCTTATGCTGTATGATTATAGCCCAGTTGCATAAAACATTGTTAACTTTAATCGCATTGTTAACTTTGACAAGATTTTTTAATAATTGGCAATAAAAGAATTTTAAAATAGATAATTCTAAACGTAATATAAGAAAATGAAATACAGATTTAAATCTGTACCGTTTTAAGATAGATATTCAATTATGGTGCACTCTCCACGCCAGCAATGAGTGCTCGTGAGGTGACGCCTGGTAAACGCACGCACGGTACAAATATGTCATCATCATTACCGATATCTGCGTACAAAGCAGATTGGCACACCCAGCAATAGGTAATATGCCGTGATGATATATTTATTTATTGAATTATGTTTAATCTGAAGTAATTTTAAACGTAATGTAAGAAAATGAATTGCAAAAAAGAACACATTAAAACAAACCATCTAAAATTATTGAATTGTCTTGTTCCAAACATTAAGGCATGATTTATCGATTTTGATATTCATTATGTCTTTCTCAGCCTGACATTTTGTTAAATCTATTTACAAAATAAAATATATAAATTACCAATAAACATGACTTAAAATCATTACATATACTTCGTTCTACGATGTCTTCCGATGCCATTTCTCCACTGATTTCTATCTTGCCATATATCTTCATTCAATTCTCTCTCTCCCTCTCTCTCTCTTATTCCTTCTTGGACTCTTGCTACCCAACTTCTTCTAGGTCTCTATTATTTTTACCGGTAGGTGTCGTTCACTGTAGTATTTGTTTAGGAAGCCTCTCATTACGCATTCGCTGTATGTATGTTTATTTCTAGACCTCAGCTACGGTATTCTTCTATAAATTTTCGTATCATGTATTCACTATCGTTGTAGGCTTGTGCAATAAGTATTTGATCATCTGCAAAGCATAAAGTGTAAATTGTTTGTACTTCCAAGGGTATACCCATATTTTTGCAATTATTCTTCCACGTTTACAGTGCTTTTTATATATACCTACCTACATACTTTTTTTCAATTTTACATAGTAAAATATTTTTAGTATTGAAAAGAACAACCGGTACGACATTCAAGATTTTTTGTCATTAACATATCAAATATGACAAATGACAATGTTTATTTTTAATTTTGTATGTGTACTCTTCGACCGATTCCTGCCCTTATCCTTTTCGACGTGTTTCCTTATACATTTTCCAAAATTCTATTTAAAAATAAAATATATATTAAATTAGCGTAAAACATGGCTTAAAATCATTTTATATACCTACCTCGTTTAATTCATTATTTTTTCTTCAATTTTACATATTACTTAAGCATTTTTGTTGCATTTAAATGATGAAAACCGATAATTGATCATCATTGACATTGACATACCATATGACATGACAGCGTTTATCGTCTTAAATTTTCAAGGAAAACTGTGATCGTTACTGTAAAAAATATTGTTTCTGTCCCAATTTTCAACATTTAATAATTTTTTACTCGAAAACTATGCATCCTACAGAAATTTCGGTTATTACGAGGGCACTCGAGACAATCATTTCCTACAAGTTGGTGCAAATTTCACGAAAATTGCTCACACCATTCAGGCTGTAGAGGTGTTCAAAGGATGGCGATCGTCGTGATGAATTCAAATATATATATAACTATAGATAGTGAATCTGATCGTTTAGTATTAGGATCCTCGATGGGAGTTTTATCAGAGCCTCGCGCTTTATCGCACCTCGAGGCTTCGCCTCTCAGTAATTTACATAAGCCCTCGGCTGTAATGAAACATCCCTCACCTTGGATGTAATATACTATTAAAAGAGCTCGTAAAATTATTAATAAAATGAAAGGTTATAACGCATTGATTTGTTCTGAAAATTATTGATTTAAAAGATGATGATTGTAAATAAAATAGTATGCATACCTCAGTGGGAGTTTCATCTCAGCTTTGCGCTGTATCTCACCTCACACATAAGCTCTCGGCTGTAATGAAACTTATCCCAACTCGGATGTAATGAGTGCAGTACATAAACGCGAATTGCGCTCAAAGCGCTACCAACATTTTATGTACGTATCCATAAGAATTGATAATTATTGATTTTAAATATTAATTAAAAATGAATATGTAACCATAATAATAACGTACTTTAAACGGATATTGATATATTTTTTTATTACTTAGACAAAAAAGTTCTAACTTTCACTGCCGCCAGCATTCAAATTTGTTTTTACATAGCAACTCTATGTAAAATGATGACAACGACGTCAAAAATTACATTTCAAATATATAATAACCATATTAATTGTATTTAACGCGACAAAAATGCAGACTCACTGTGCATACTAAATTGAAAGACTGCTTTTCCACTCCAGCAAATAAGATAACTTTTGCTTTAAAACAAATGTATAATTTTAGTTTATAAAAAAGCCACTTTTATTGTAATAAAAAATAGTATATTATACATAAAGAGAGAGAAGAGTATGATTTATTTCCGAGGTCGGGCTACAATACACTTCTCTCACGTAGTGTACATACTATTTTTTACACCGCTGGGAGAGAAATTCCCGCTGAAATAAAATGTACTATTTCTGTCATGATATTGGAGTCATAGAAACCAATTTTCTCTCCCGGTCGTGAAAAAAGAATTTTAAAAGTATGACGTATCAGTTTTCACTCTTTTACTCCCGCTGTAGGTAAAATGTCCAATTATCTTAATTTTTAAGGAAAAATGATATCAATGGAATAATTCAGTTATAAAATGTAAGGCAACAGGTAATATAATAAAAGGGGAACAATGAAATAAATTATGATTGGGAACAAATAACAAAATTAATTTAATTTTAATATGCGATTTTTTCAATCAAAAGTGCCAATAACAGCATTTATTATGAACGCTGATTCATCTTCAGTTATTATATTTCGATGAATACTCATCAACGCTACATTCGCAACATTTCAGATCTAAGCCACGTTCTTATGCATCTGAGGGTGCTTAACGTTTACTGCTTTCAACGTTAAAGCACAGTGTAGCGGTTGACCGGTTCGCTCGCTTATAACCAGTATGTGCACTCCCTGGTTTTTTTGAGACCAAAAAATTTGTTCTCTGATGCTTGGAGGCGTGTCCTCACGTAGTCATCACGCTTGCCGTAGGATGGCTCTAGAGGTTAAACTACCTGTTGTTAAAACTGCAAGATGTCTTGTATTAAATACAGCCGGATTTATTTTCAAATTCAAATCATCCCTGCATTTAGCAAGAGGTGGAGGTAAAACTTAGGATACCTGTGCTGTTTATTTTGTTGTGAAATATTAAGTGTTTGTGTAAGAACTTGTGCATTATATATATATATATATATATATATATATATATATATATATATATATATATATATATATATATATATATATATATATTAAATTTTTGATACTGAATTCTTTATTTGCATAATTTATTTACAGGCATTATTAAAAGTAAGCTTTTAACGTTTGAGTTAAAATAGTTATTTACTAGCGAAAACTCGGCTACGCCGAGCTTCCCCTAGGGCTCCGCCGATAGTGTTTTAGAATAGTCTGTAGGTAGACCTAACCCATCTAGGCACACTTTAAACCCAAAGTGCTGACGCTAATTGTCTTTTAAATTGTTTAAATACCGTCCTGACCACTAAAACTGCCCACACAACATGCCCAGTCAATCAGTCCACGCAACATACCCACCCAAACTGTCTACGCAACCGGTCCACTTAAACTGCCCACGCAGCATGCCCACCCAAACTGCCAACGGAAAATGTTCACCCAAACTGTTCACGCAACATGCCCACCAGCCCACCCAAACTACCCACGCAACATGCTCACTCATATTGTCCATGCAACATGTCCACACAAACTGCCGATGCAACATGCTTACCCCAACAACCGGCTCACTCAAACTGCCCACTCAAAATGCTCACGCAAACTGCCCACCCAACTTGCTAATGCAACATACACCACCTCTAATAACCTGTCAACCAAATGTTTTAATTAGGGGATGAGTAACTTGTTGAAATATCAGGAGATATCGGTTTACTTTTTTTTTAAAGCAATCCGGTGAATTTTTACACAGCTGCTGGAAGAATTTGGAAACATGTTCTTCACAGTTCTTAACTTAGTTGGAAAAACTTGTTTTTCATGTTAATTTAGCTTTCCCCAATGGGTATTATCATTATACATAGATAGTTACAATGACATATATGATATAAATAAAATTACATTTATAAGTACTGGTATAAATTGATGATCTTAATGTACTTTAAAATAGATTTATAATTATTTGTATTTAGTGCATCTTTGACGGTTCCTGGTATTTTGTATTTCCGTCTTTCATCGCTCCATTTGATGCAGTGTATTTGCAGGTGTTCTATGATCATTTAAACGTTACATCTATCACAGATTGGCGGGCCAGATTTATCAAAAAGATATTTGTGAGTCATATTTGTGTGGCCTATTTTCATTCTCGTGAATATAACTTGTTCTTTTCAAGTACAGTTTTTATTTCGTCTTTTTATCTTAATATTCTCTTGGATTTTTTGGAGTTTGTTTGTTATTTGGTTCTTCCAGTGGTTGTTCCAATCATTAAATATTTTATGTTTGATAATGGCTTTGGCATCATTTGTTTTGATAGATCGGATCATTTTGAGGGAATCAGAGCATATGGTGCATGATATGTTATGGTTTGAAGTTTTTAATATGTTCACGAGACAGTTGTATATTCCATATATTTCGGTAGGTAAATGGGACTTCTGCATTTGGTTCTGAGTTACGAATGCTCTACCTACTTTGTTATTTATTTTTGAGGCGTCTGTATATATGAATTGGTTGTCGTTATGGTCTTTTTTGATTATTCTAAAGTGATTTTTGATTATTAAATGATTTGTTTCTTCTTTTTTTGTATTGACTGAGATCTAAATTTGTTAGGTATTTTAATAGACCATGGGCGGTATTTTGGGTAGAGTATGTTTGTGAATATTAGGTATGCTGTGGTTAATAGAGTTGAGCATTTGGAGGACATGGTTTTGGTAAACTGAATGGTTTTGTATAGAGGCGTTTTTTGGCGATACATTGGTTTGAAACTATTTCGTAGTGTTTCAAAACATATTTTAGCGACGCAACGGTGACGTCAGAGACGAAATAGGTTGAAATAGTTTCGTATGTTTTCAAACCGATCCGCTGGGCTGGTTTAAAACAGTTTCGAATTATTTCGTAGTAGAGAGGGTAAACGTCAAGAACACGGAACATCGCAACAGTTTCTAAATCATTACTTATTAGTTAAAAAATCTGATGTGGCCAGCACATAACCTCTTGCCAGATATTTTACCTGGTTGTACGTATAAAATAAAAAATATTTTTAAATACAAATACATATATTCATGTTTCACTACAAAGTAATTGTCACATATATTTGCAAAATCTTTGGGATATTTTAATATAAATTATGTAGGTTACTAAGTTAGCATATCTAAATTTTAGGCAAGTACCACCGATTTTCTCTTCATATTCTTCTATTAAAAACATTAATTTTTGAGTGGGCTCTTTTTTGCTTCTTATAATTATTGTTTATTTATTTACATTTTCTTTATATTCAATATCCTGAAATTTTCATTTTCTACTTTCCTTTTCTCTTTCTTTACATTCGTCATTCTTTCGAAAATTCCTTTTATATTCTTTTTTGCGTATATTCTTTGGCGTTGTTGAAATTTTTTTTACTTTCATAATGATGTACAAATATTTTTGAGACTGGCATACAAATGACAGTGACATGTGTCAATTACAAACATTTGAATTTCTTGCCTTGAAGTACTCTGGTCTGACATTTATTACATTAAATTATTTTATATGCATTCTTTATCTCTAAATCTATATAAGATATAATAATGAATTTATATTTATCGAATAAAGAATTTAACGTTCTTTAATATAAGTATTTTCGATAAATAATATTTAGATGATTTTTTTCTTATAACTACTACTTCCGGTTGTTCAATTCTTACCAAAACTTAATCAACTCTTCTCATTATTATTAGTGTGGGGGAATCCGTTGTTAAAAATGTCTTAAGTCTTATAGTATTTGAGAAATCGTGGATCCAACATCCACACACACACACACACATACACACACACGCACACACACACACACACACACACACACACACACACACACACACACACACACACACACACACACACACGGACATCATCTTAAAAATGTTATAATCGGATTCTAGGGACCTTAAAACGTGCTTATTCACTAAAATCTGGATATACGATTTTTAGCATGAATTCAATACCTCTCTTAGCGAGAGGTAAAAATTAATAATTCTGGGTTATCCATTATTATCTGTGAAATAAAACGTTTGTACGTGTATCAATAAATATTAAAATACATATATTTTATCTCTTAGAAAATAACAATAGAGTGCGGCCAAGGAATCGGTTTTCAATCACTGTTTTGAATAGTTTTTGTGTACACCACAAATTCAAACTCACTCAAACACCTAATTTACATTTGTCAGATTTAAATGTATACTTCATTAGTTCAAAACACAATATTTTAGCGATCCCTACATTTAAGACGTCATGTACGAAATAGTTTTGAAAACGTTACGAAACTGATTCAACGCCAAAAAACGCTTAAGATGTTTTTGGGGACAGAGGATTAAAGATATGGTTGAAACATGGGTCATTTGGTTGTCTTGCTATTTTGGCAATATATGTCAGATTTCGAACGCTCGCTAAGTTCACTGTTTTCTTGTTTGTTTATTAATTGAAAACTGATAGATTTAAATCTGCAGTAGATTTCAAAGTTACAAAATCAGAGTCCAGATGATTTTTATACCAAAATATAGTATTTTTTTAACAAACGGCTAAGCGGAAAACTAATTATATATAATTTTTATTTCATTAATATTTATTCCAAATTTGCATCCTTTATCCAATCCGTTAAGAATTTGTCTCAAATATAATTCAATCATTCCCCTATGTATTCATCTAAACAGATTTGGAATATCTTTCCTCGTTTTTGAATTATGTATTTTTAACCACCCCTGTCAAAGTAACAGTTGATATATTTGTTCGTCAATACAGATATTTGATTTTCAATGTTAGCCTTGATTTAAAAATTCATAATTTAAAAATTGGGAAAGTATAACTAAAAAATAAAGTTGAAGATACCAAATCTTGAATATATACATAATTCAACCCATGTTTTTAAACCCCCGCGTGAAGTGTTTTTAATCCGATATTTAACCACTTTTATACCGGAAATATACAAATCAACCCTCTAAAATTCATATTTGTAAGAATAAACACTCTATTTGCAACAGAAATCGTGAGATTTGATTGCATGCATTTTGGGGGCCCATAACCACTGAACTGTTTGAAATGTCTTCAAATTAACACCAAATTGGTGATGTATGAGGTTGAAATATGAAAGAGCTTTTATATTATTATTGTAATCAACATATGATTTTGTATAAATGCTGTGTTGTGATTATAATGTTAAAAAGCATTATTGTAATCAAGACATTTTAAAGATAAATATGTAAAGTGCATTGTTGTTGAACCACAATATTTTAAAGGAAACATTTTAATTGTTGTTAACCCCACGAATTATTTAAATATTGTACTCTTATTCAATAAGTTATTCAGTGATCACTTACCTTTGTTATATAATCTTTGTAAGTAAGTCTAATACATTGTCCCGCGTTTTTCATGTCCAGACTTAAGTTATCTGGCACCTGGCTGATTAAAAATGGTATACTGAACTCACTCATGGTTAAATTTACAGATATTTTAACTTAAAATCTAAATTCTACATATATTGTTTACTCTATTTTATTAACTTTTATTATTTACAGCAAAGAATATAATAATAATGAAATAGTCATAAAATTTGTTTTATTGTAAATTACCTCGGACACGGTTAAAATATATCATTTACGACTTTAAAAATATATTCCAGGTGTAGTATTTATCTTTTATACTAATTTTTATTAAAATCTATAGTTTGGTGCATGAAATATTAAAACATTACATTCACCGCAAATTTAAAATATTTTTGTCGGCCACCGGCTTATCATCTTCGGTCATTTTTTTCACATTTTGCGATGTGGAAAATATACACTTGTGTACTGACTTCACATTAGTCTAGTTAGGAATATTTGTTTTTTACCTAGTTACTTATGACATATTTGGTAACACTGTCCAAATACATATTATGAACCGTCAAATTTTATAATTTTTAATTAAAATGGTTTAGGCCTTTTTTACCTGTGCGGATATAGTTACCTATTCTCAAAATTTATGATTATGAATTAAACTTCCTTCAAATTGTCTCCATTTCATAAATATTTCCATTTAAAGGTTTGACATGATATGTCAAACATGGCGCTCTTCGTCTTAAATTTTCAAGGAAAACTGTGATCGTTACTGTGAAAAATATTGTTTCTATCCCAATTTTCAATCTTTAATAATTTTTTACTCGAAAACTATGCATCCTACAGAAATTTGAGTTATTACGAGGGCACTCGAGACAATCATTTCCTACAACTTGGTGCAAATTTCACACCATTCAGGCTATAATGGTGTTCAAAGGATTGCGATCGTCTTGATTAAAATATATAACTATAGTGAGTGAATCCCCTAGGGCTCCGCCGATAGTGTTTTAGAATAGTCTATACGCAGACCTATCCTATCTTGGCACACTTTAAACCCAAAGTGCTGACGTTAATTGTCTTTCAAGTTGTGAGTGAATCTGATCGTTTAGTATTAGGACTAGCCTAAACTCGGCTTCGCCGAGTTCAGCCTAGGGCTCCGCCGATAGTGTTTTATGATAGACTATACGTACATCCAATATGACGGATGACAATGTTTATCTTTTTCATTTTGTACATGTTCTTCGATCGATTGTCATATGATTTTTGCCTTTCTGATCCTTTTCGACGTGTTTCCTTATACATTTTCCAAAATTATATTTAAAAAATAAAATATATATTAAATTAACATAAAACATGGCTTAAAATCATTACATATACCTACCTCGTTAAATTCATCATCTTTTCTTTAATGTTACATATTATTGAAACATTTCTTTACATTTACAAATATGAAAACCGATAATTTGTAATCATTGACATTGACATGCCAAATGATATAACAGCGTTTATCATTTTAAAATTTTCAAGGAAAACTGTGATCAAACACTTGTGTTCGAACTTCACATGAATCTAGTTAGGAATATTTATTTATTACCTAGTTACTTATGACATATTTGGCAACATTTTCCAGGTGCATATGAACCGTCAAAATTTATAATTATAATGTTTTACGCCATTTTACCTGTGCAGATATAATTGCCCATTCTCATAAATTATGATTATGAAATAAACTTCTTTCAAATTGCCCTCATTTCATAAATATTTCTATTTAAAGGTTCAAAATGACATGTCAAACATAACATGCCAAATGACATGACAGCGTTTATCGTCTTAAATTTTCAAGGAAAACTGTGATCGTTACTGTGACCTTTATTGTTTTTGTCCCAATTTTCAATCTTTAATAATTTTTTACTCAAAAACTATGCATCCTACAGAAATATTACTTATTACGAGGGCACTCGAGACAATCATTTCCTACAACTTGGTGTAAATTTCACACAAATCGCTCACACCATTCAGGCTGTAGAGGTGTTCAAAGGATGGCGATCGTCGTGATGAATTCAAATATATATAGATATATAGAACTATAGATAGTGAATCTGATCGTTTAGTATTAGGACTAGCGAAAACTCGGCTACGCCGAGCTTCCCCTAGGGCTCCGCCGATAGTGTTTTATAATAGTCTTTACGTACATCCAGTCTGTCTGCACATACTTTAAACCCAAATTGCAAACGGTAACAGTCTTATCAAAGGTTTAACTCCTCTCCTGCTCACTCAATCTGCCCACGAATTTGCTCACCCAAACTGCCCCAACCAAATTTCCCTTAAAGGGGGAGCTCCCATTTGATACCACACACGACATATTTCCGACAGCTTTTTGCAAAAACAAACAAAAGAAGATCTAGTTGTCAAATATCTGCATTACAGCCCTTAAGAAAACTTTTCATTTGATACCATACACGACATATGTCGGACAATATTTTGCAAAAAACAAAAGACGATCGTGTTGTCATATTTTTAACATTTCTGCATGGCAACACCCGAAAATACATTTCATTTCATACCACACACGTCATATTTCTGACAACTTAAAGACAAAACAAAACACGATTGTGTTGTCATATTTTTAACATTTCTGCATCACAGCTCTTGAGAAAACATTTCATTTGATACCAAACACTACATATTTCTGAGAAGATTTTGCAATAAACAAAAGATAAACGAGTTGTCATATTTTTGACATTTCTGCATGACAGCTGTTGAGCAAACATTTTATTTCATACCAAACATTACATATATCTGACTATTTCACTCATAAATATATAAACCAATCCAAATTCAGGATTCTACCTAGTTACAAATTTCATTTCGACAAAACAGCGTCAAAGAAATTTTTTCGCACCCTTTAAGCCAATAAGATGTATTTTTACAAGTGAGTTTTGATAAGTGAATTTTTTTGACGTTTTAGAAACATAATGTTTACATACCTGTCAAAGTCTGTATATTTTCAGTGTTATCAGTTTTTATTAAAAACGAGTCGATTTGGACATGAATCTATTTAAAATGTTGGAAAAGCAAACTGAAACCTAATACCTCTAAACACAATAAATATTTACAAGATTTTTGTCAAGAAAAAAATTATATAAATAATTACCTGATTTTTATTTTGGAAATAGTCATCCGAATACCAATCGTGGTTAAATTTTAACCTGGAAAAATTTTCCGATTGCTTTACTCGAGCCTGTTGCCAATTTATTTCGTGACATTGATAAAAAATTACTCGTTTGACAACTCAGAATTTTTTTGTCAATGCCACTCAATAAATTGCTAGGCAACCGGCTCTCGTAACAATCTGAAAAATTTTCCGGCAAAAATTTACCACTTATGATATTATATATGACAATTTTCTGCAAAAAACAAAAGACGATCGAGTTGTCATATTTTTGACATTTTTGTATGACAGCTTTAGAAAAAACATTTCATTTGATACACATGTTTCTGACAACTTTATAAAAAAACAAAAGACGGTCGAGTTGTTAAATTTTTGTCATTTTTGCATGACACCTCTTGAGAATTTTTTTCATTTGATACCGAGCACAACACATTTCTGACAACTTTTTGCAATAAACACAATCTGATCGAGTTGTCAAATTTTTAACATTTGTGCATAGCAGCTCATGTTACAACATTTTAATAGATACCAAACACAACATATTTCTGACAACTTTGTGCATATAACAAAAGATAATCGAGTTGTCAAATTTTTGACATTTCTGTATAGCAGCTCTTGAGCAAATATTTCATTTGATACCTAACACGACTGACTTTTCCCAAAAAACGAAAGACCGCGTTGTCAAATTTTTGACAAAACACTCTATTTGTAACAGAAATCGTGAGATTGAATCATTTTTAATCTCACATTTTTAGCCGAAACTAATTAAGAGTACATGCATTTGGGGACCCCATAACTCCTGAACTGTTTAAAATATCTTCAAATAAACACAAAAATGGTGCTGTTTGGGGTTGAAATATGAATGAGCACCTATATAATGAACCTTTTCAATTTAAAGAGATAGAAGATATGCGCAATGGGGATCTGCGCATAGTAAGAACAACAGAGATCTATGACATGTGTTTCGAAAAAATTTAGACGTAAAATGTGAGAATATCTCAGATAACTTGAAAAAATCTTATCGAAATAAGTTACAAAAGCTTTTATTGAAGTTAAAATGTCTAACGATGCAAATTTTCACTGAGAATACCGGTATTTTAATGACTGCAATATTTTTGACGTTTCGTTGGACAGCCCAATTGGCAGTTGTTCGCGCCATTTTCTTACTATTTGCAGCGATAGAAAGAGATAGCCGTTGGATTGAAAAGGCCCATTGTTGTCATCAACATATATTTTTGTACAAATGCTGTGTTGTGATTATAATTTTATAATGCATTGTTGTAATAAAGACATTTTACATGATACATATTTAAAGTACATTGCTTATGAACCACAACATTTTAAAGGAAACATTTCAATTGTTGTTAACCTTATGAATTATTTAAATATTGTATTGCTATTCACTAAGTTATTCAGTGATCACCTAACTTTGTTATCTAATCTTTACAAGTAAGTCTAATAATCTAATACATTGTCCCGCGTTTTCGTGTCCAGACTTAAGTTACCTGGCAGCTGGCTGATTTAAAATAGTATATTGAACTCACTCGTGATTAAATTTACAGATGTTTAACTTAAAAACTAAATTCTACATACATTGTTGACTATATTTTACCAACTTTCATTATTTACTCAGCACAGAATATAATAATAATAGAAAATCATAAAATTTATGTTTTATTGTAAATTACCTCGGACACGGTTAAAATATCACATTTCTGACTTCAAAAATGTATTTCAAATACAGTATTTATCTCCTACACTAATTTTTAATAACAATAGTGCGGTGCACAAAATATTTAAACATTACTTTCACCGCAAATTTGAATTTTTTGTGTCGACCACCGGCCTTTCATCTTCGGTCGTTTTTTTCCACATTATGCGGGATGAAAAATTTACTAAATTATTGTTTAATATCTCTAAAATATGTAGATATCTAATAATTATTCTGATCCTTTTCGACGTGTTTCCTTATACATTTTCCAAAATTCTATTTACATAATAAAATATATAACATAATAAACATGGCTTAAAATCAGTACATATACCTACCTCGTTAATTTCATCATCTTTTCTTTAATGTTACATATTATTCAAACATTTTTTTGCATTTAAAAGGATGAAAACCAATAATTTGTCATCATTGACATGCCAAATGACATGACAGCGTTTATCGTACGGACTTCACATTAGTCTAGTCAGGAATATTTGTTTTTCACCTAGTTACTTATGACACATTTGGCAACACTGTCCAAGTACATATGAACCGTCAAATTTTATAATTTTTAATTAAAATGATTTAGGCCTTTTTTACCTGTGCGGATATAGTTGCCTATTCTCAAAATTTATGATTATGAATTAAACTTCTTTCAAATTGTCTCCATTTCACAAATATTTCCATTTAAAGGTTTGAAATGATATGTCAAACATGGCGTTCTTCGTCTTAAATTTTCAAGGAAAACTGTGATCGTTACTGTGATCTTTATTGTTTTTGTCCCAATTTTCAATCTTTAATAATTTTTTACTCGAAAACTATGCATCCTACAGAAATTTGTGTTATTACGAGGGCACTCGAGACAATAATTTCCTACAACTTGGTGCAAATTTCACGAAAATCGGTCGTACCATTCAGGCAGTAGCGCTACTTCCGAAGTAACGTTACTTCAAGAGGTGAAAATTCGGGTCTATATCTCTTTATTTGATCCATACCCTGTTGTGCATCCTATAGCACAACATTTTCTATTTAAACGCGAACTTATTTTGACCGCAACCGACACACTGCGGCACACCAACTGCCAAACGCCTGTCAAATGGTAACGGGTCGCGTTAGCTTCTTTTGTACCAGCTAGTTATGTCAACGCATCTCGTACTCTCACCTATAGATACTACACCGTGGTAGGAACTGATGAAAACATATAATGAAATGAACAAATGCTGCGCATTTTATGCGAGCAAACAGGAAGAAATTACAGGATAAATATAAACATAATACAAGGTGACCATTTTATATGTTCCCGCCTGAAATTTTAAGAATAAGCAAAACCAAATATATTTTATAAGCCACTTGTTGAATATTAGTACTTTAAATCGAATAATCACAGTAGGTATAAGAGCAAAACAAAATTTTAAAAACCAAGTCACTTATGAAATGTATCATGGATTGCCTAATCATGAATTTTCAGGCGGGAACTTTTAAAATGCGGACCCTGTATTAGTAACATGTATATGAGTACACAATACTAAATTTAAAGATAAAAATAAATCAAACAAAACTAAAAGATGTGATATTTTAATTCTAGAGTAAACAGTTAGTTACAAACTGCAGAAAAGTAAGTACTTACATTACATTAGATCTGAACTTTTACAACGAATTTGAAAATATATCAATAAAGTTTGGATTGTTAAAAATGATAGGTATTAAAGAATACTTTTCCGGCTCATGCTGTATGATTATGTAATTTAATATATTTTTTATTAGTACGATACAATAATTGGGAATAAAAGAATTTTAATATAGATAATTTTAACGTAATATAAGAAAATAAAATACAGACTAAATTCTATACCGTTTTAAAATAGATATCGAATTATGTATAATCTGAAATAATTTTAAACGTAATGTAAGAAAATGAATTACAAAAAAAGAACAGATTAAAACATACTATCTAAAATTATTGAATTGTCTTGTTCCAGACTATGATTTTCCTGTACACGTCTTAAAATCATTACATATACCTATATATATATATACAATCGGTTTATAACGTTGTACCATGTCTTCCGATGCGAATTCTCCACTGGTCTTGCCATAGATCTTCATTCTCTCTTATTTCTTCTTGGATTCCTGCTACCCAATTCCTTCTAGGTCTCCCTCTTTTCTTTTTGCCGCTAGGAGTTTACTGTGGTATGTGTTTTGCCATTACTCATTTGCTGTACGTGATCGTACCATCTTAATTGACTTGTTTTTATATCATCGGTTATAGTAATTGATACATGCATAATTTGTCATTAACATATCAAATATGACATGACAATGTTTATCTTTTTAATTTTGTACATCGATTGTGATATTATTCCTACCTTTCTGATCCTTTTCGACGTGTTTCCTTATACATTTTCCAAAATTCTATTTACAAAATAAAATATGTAACATAATAATAAACATGGTTTAAAATCATTACATATACCTACCTTGTTAAATTCATCATCTTTTCTTTAATTATTACATATTAATTTAACATTTTATTGCATTTAAAAGGAAGAAAACTGATAATTTGTCATCATTGACATTGACATAACAGCGGTTATCGTCTTAAATTTTCAAGGAAAACTGTGATCGTTACTGTGAAAAATATTGTTTAGTTAGAAATATTTGTTTTTTACCTAGTTACTTATGACACATTTGGTAACACTGTCCAAGTACATATGAACCGTCAAATTTTATAATTTTTAATTAAAATGGTTTAGGCCTTTTTTACCTGTGCGGATATAATTGCCCATTCTCAAAATGTATAATTATGAATTAAACTTCTTTCAAATTGTCTCCATTTCATAAATATTTCCATTTAAAGGTTCAAAATGACATGACAAACATGGCGTTATTCGTCTTAAATTTTCAAGGAAAACTGTGATCGTTACTGTGAAAAATATTGTTTCTGTCCCAATTTTCAATCTTTATTAATTTTTTACTCGAAAACTATGCATCCTACAGAAATTCGTCCCATTAGAAGGGCCCTGAAGGCAATCATTTCCTACATCTTGGTACAAATTTCACGAAAATCGGTCGAACCGTTTAAGCTGTAGCCTTGTCTAAAGTTGGGCGATCGTCGTGATGAATTCAAATATATATATATATATATATATATATATATATATATATATATATATATATATATATATAGAACTATAGATAGTGAATCTGATCGTTTAGTATTAGGACTAGCGAAAACTCGGCTACGCCGAGCTTCCCCTAGGGCTCCGCCGATGGTGTTTTATAATAGTCTATACGTAGATCTAACCCTTCTAGGCACATTTTAAACCCAAAGTGCTAATGCCAACAGACTTTCACAGTGTCCACGCAATGTGCCTATTCAAATCGGCCACGCAATATGCCCACCCAAACTGCCCACGCAACATGCCCTCCCAAACTGTCCAGGCAACATGCCCACCCAAACTGCCCACGTAACATGCCCACCCAAACTGCCCACGCAATATGCCCACCGGAACTGTTTACGCAACATGCCCACCGGAACTGTCCACGCAACATGGCCACCCAAACTGCCTACGCAACATGCCCACCCAAATTGCCCACGCAACATGCCCACTCAAACTGCCCACGCAACAACCCCAACCAATTGCCCACGCAACATGTTCACCCAAACTGCCCACGTACCATGCCCACCCAAACTGTCCAAGAAACATGCCCATCCAAACTGCCCACACAACATGCCCACCGAAACTGCCCCTTCCACACGGTCACCCTATCTACCGACGCAACATACTTACCTAAACTGCCCACGGAACAGGCTTACCCAAACTTCCCCCGCAACATATCCACCCAAATTGCCTACGCAACTTGTTCACTCAAACTGTCCACACAACCTGCCCACGCTATATGCTTAACCAAACTTTTTTGAAAAAATGCTGTCAAATATCATTTTTCACATTTAATATTATTGTAAGCATTAGAGAATATTTTATTCTCTATACGATTTGATTGCATTTTATGCAAGATATTCATTGGGTATAGAGTTAAATATTTTTAAGGAATTAAATTCATAAAGCAGCCAAATATGATATAACCATGGAAACAGCTAGGTACTATATTAAGAAAATTCTGATTCACAGATGTCCGTATCAATGACTATGGAATTTATACAAAATACATAGAACTAACAGAAGGTCATGTAGTGAAAATAAAGTCATTTGCAAGAAACTTTCTGTATGCAATTTGTACAAAATATTCAGAACTGACGGAAGGTAATGTGCTGGCCACATCAAACTTTTATAAAATATACAATGTTTCATCACTTCTGCCCAGTTGCTCCGCTGACCCTTAAATTTTAAGCCAGTCTTTTTGGATTGTTCTAAAATGATTTTTGATTTTTAAATGATTTCTCTTCTTTTCTTGTATTGACTGAGATTGAAATTTATGTTGAGTATTCCAAAGGACTATGGGCGGTATTTTGGAAAGAATATTTTTGTGAATATTAGGTATGCTGAGGTTAATAAAGTTGAGAATTTGATGGATATGGTTTTGGGAAACTGAATGGTTTTGTGTAGATTTTGTTGAGTACCAAAGATGGAAGATATGGGTGAAACATATGTGATTCGGTTGGTTTGCTATTTTGGCAATATATGTCAGATTTCGAACGTCGCTCGCAAAGTTCACTGCATTTTCTTGTTTGTTTATTAATAGAAATTTAATAGATTCCAATCTACAGTAGATTTCAAAGGTACAAAATCAGAGCCCAGATGACTTTTATAACAAAAGATAGTACCTTTCGAACAAAGCGGTAAAAAAAATGTATATAGTTTTTATTTCATTAATATTTATTCCGTTTCCAAATTTGCACCCTTTATCAAATCCATAAAAAATTTGTCTCAAATATATCTCAATCATTCTCATGTGTATTCGTCTAAACAAGATTTGGGATATCTTTCCTCGTTTTGAATAATGAATTTTTTCAACCACCCCTGTCAAAGTAACAGTTGATATTTTTCTTAGTCAATACAGATCTTTGATTTTCAATGATAACTCTGTTTTTAAAAATTCATAATGTCAAAATGGGGAAAGTAAAATTAATAAAAGTTGCAGCTACCAAATTTTGAATATATACATAAATTAAGCCATATTTTTAAACCGAAGCGTGAGGCGTTTTTAATCCGATATTTAACCACTTTTATACCGGAAATGTACAAACCAAATCTCTAAAATACATTTTTGCAAGAATAAACACTATTTGCAACAAAAATCTTGAGATTGAATAATTTTTAATCTCACATTTTTAGCCGAAACTAATTAAGAGTACATGCATGTTTGAGGGCTCATAACTCCTGAACTGTTTGAAATATCTTCAAATTAATACAGAAATGGTGATGTATGAGGTTGAAATATGAATTAGCTCCTATATTATTGTTGCAATCAACACATGTTTTGTATAAATGCTGTGATGTGATTATATTGTTACAAAGCATTGTTGTAATCAAGACATTTTACATGATAAATATGTAAAGTACATTGTATTGTAATTTACCTCGGACACGGTTAAAATATCTCATTTTCAACTTCAAAAATGTATTTCAGATACAATAATTATCTCCTACACTAATTTTTATTAACGACGATAGTGTGGTGCACAAAATATTTAAACATTACTTTCACCGCAAATTTGAAATTTCTTTGTCGACCACCGGCTTTTCATCTTCGGTAATTTTTTTTCACATTATGCGGGATGGAACATTTTCTAAATTATTGTTCAATATCTTTAAAATATGTAGATACCTAATAATTATACGATATTATTTAAAATTTACAATTTTTTATGGACAGTATAAAAATTAATTGACTAATGTCACATTGATGCAATTAGAAATATTTGTTTTTTACTTAGTTACTTATGGAAAATTTGGCAACAATTTCTCCTCTAGTTTTATTTAAAATTTATTACTTTTTTATTGGCAGTATGAAAATTAATGAACTAACATCACATTGATGTAGTTAGGAATATTTATTTTTTAATTGGTTACTCATGGTATCTTTGGCAACACTTGTGAACGGACTTCACATTAGTCTAGTTTGGAATATTTTTTTTTACCTAGTTACTTATGGCATATTTGGAAACACTTTCCAAGTTCATATGAACCGTCAAAATTTATGGTTTTTAATTATGTTATAGGCCTTTTTTACTTGTGAGAAATAATTTCCTACTCTCATCATTTAAGATAAGGAATATTTGTTTTTGAATTAGTTATATTTAAAATTTACTGTATTTTTGAAGGCAGTACGGAATTAATGGGCTAACTTCACACTAATGCAGTAAGGAATACTTGTTTTTTACATAGTTACTTATGGCAAATTTGGCAACAATATCTCCTGTAGTTTTATTTAAAATTTACAATTTTTTATTGACAGTATAAAAATTAATTGACTAATGTCACTTTGATGGAATTAGGTCCTGAGTTACGAATGTTGTACCCACTTTGTTATTTATTTTTGATGAGTCTGGATATACAAATTGGTTGTCCTTATGGTCTTTTTGGATTGTTCTAAAGTGATTTTTCTTTTTTTGTATTGACTAAGATCTACATTTATGTTGGCTATTCCAAAGGACTATGGGCGTTATTTTGGAAAGAATATTTTTGTAAATATTAGTTATGCTGTGGTTAATAGAGTTGAGAAATTGAAGGATATGGTTTTGGTAAACTGAATGGTTTTGTATAGATATTGTTGAGTACAGAGAATCAAAGATATGGTTGAAACAAGTGATTCCGTTGGCTTGCTATTTTGGCAATATATGTCAGATTTCGAATGTCGCTCGCAAAGTTCACTGTATTTTCTTGTTTGTTTATTAATAGAAATCTAATAAATTTCAATCTACAGTAGATTTCAAAGGTACAAAATCAGACCCCAGATGATTTTTATACCAAATGATAGTACTTTTTAAACAAACGGTGTAAATTTGGCTAAGCGGTAAAAAAATTGCATATAATTTTTATTTCATTAATATTTATTCCGTTTCCAAATTTGCACCCATTATCTAATCCATTAAAAACTTGTCTCAAATATACCTCAATCATTCCCCTGTGTATTCGTCTAAACAAGATTTGGGATATCTTTCCTCGTTTTTGAATTATGAATTTTTTTAACCATCCCTGTCAAAGTAACAGTTGATATTTTTCTTAGTCAATACAGATCTTTGATTTCCAATGATAACTCTGTTTTTAAAAATTCATAATGTCAAAATGGGGAAAAGAAAATTAAAAAATCTGATGTGGCCAGGACATAACGTCTCGCCAGATATTTTACCTAGTTGTACGCATAAAACGAAAAATATTTTTAAATACAAATACATATATTCATGACGCACTACAAAATAATTCTCACATATATTTGCAAAATCTGTGGGATATTTTAATATAAATTATGTACAATTCATACATTTTCTTTATATTCAATATCCTGAAATTTTCTTTTTCTACTTTCCTTTTCTTTATATTCGTCATTTTTTCGAAAATTCCTTTTGTATTCTTTCTTACGTATATTCTTTTCATAATCTTCATAATGATGTACAAATATTTTTGACAATGGCATACAAATCTTTTTGACAGTGACATTTATGTGTCAATTACAAACATTTGAATTTCTTGTCTTGTAGTTTGATCTGAGATTTTTTTACATCAAATTATTTTATATGCATTTCTTTATCTCTAAATCTATAGACGATATAATAATGAATTTATATTTATCGAATAAAGAATTTAACGTTCTTTAATAAAAGTATTTACATAAATTTTCGATAAATAATATTTATATGATTTTTTTCTTGTAACTACTACTTCCGGTTGTCCAATTGTTACCAAAACTTAATCGACTCTTCCCATTATTGTTAGATTGAGGAATCCGTAGTTAAAAATGTCTTTTCTTATAGTATTTGCAAAATCGTGGATCCAACATCCACACACACATATCCACACATCCACACACACATACGGACATCATCGTAAAAATGTTATAATCGGATTCTAGGGACCTTAAAACGTGCTTATTCACTAAAATTTGGATATGCGGTTATTAGCATGAATTCAATACCTCTCTTAGCGAGGGGTAAAAATAAAGTTGCAGCTACCAAATTTTGAATATATACATAATTCAACCCATATTTTTAAACCGAGGCGTGAGGTGTTTTTAATGAGATATTTAACCACTTTTATACCGGAAATGTACAAAACAACCGTCTAAAATACATTTTTGCAAGAATAAACACTATTTGCAACAAAAATCTTGAGATTGAATCATTTTTAATCTTACATTTTTAGCCGACACTAATCAAGAGTATATGCATTTTTGGGGGCTCTTAACTGTTTCAAATATCTTCAAATTAACACAGAAATGGTGATGTATGAGTTGAAATATGAATGAACTCCTAAATTATTGCTGTAGTTAACACATGTTTTGTATAAATGCTGTGTTGTTATTATATTGTTAGAAAACATTGTTGTAATCAATACATTTAACATGATAAATATGTAAAATACATTATTTTTAAACTACAACTTTTTAAAGGAAACATTTTAATTGTTGTTAACCTCATGAATTATTTAAATATTATATTGCTATTCAGTAATATAATCAGTGATCACTTACCTCTGTTATATAGGTAATCTTTGCAAGTAAGTCTAATACATTGTCCCGCGTTTTCCGTGTCTAGACTTAGGTTACCTGGCACCTGCTTGATTTAAATTATTTTATTGAACTTACTCATGGTTAAATTTACAGCTGTATTAACTTAAAAACTAAAATCTACGTACATTGTTTACTATATTTTAATAACTTTTATTATTTACAGCAGATAATATAATAATAAAGAAATAGTCATAAAATGTATGATTTATAGTAAATTATCTCGGACACGGTTAAAATATTTCATTTCTGATTTCAAAAATATGTTCCAGATACAGTATTTATCTCTTATACTAATTTTTATTAACATATTTAAACATTACTTTCACCGCAAATTTGAAATTTTTTTGTCGGCTACCGGCGTGTCGTCTTCGGTCATTTTTTTCACATGCTGCGGAGTCGAAAATACACACTTGTATACGAACTTCACGTTAGTCTAGTTAGAAATATTTGTTTTTTACCTAATTACTTATGACACATTTGGTAACACTGTCCACGTACATACGAACCGTCAAAATTTATAATTTTTAATTTTAATGTTTTAGGCCTTTTTTACCTGTGCGGATATAATTGCCCATTCTCAAAATTTATAATTATGAATTAAACTTCTTTCAAATTGTCTCCATTTCATAAATATTTCCATTTAAAGGTTCAAAATGACATGACAAACATGGCGTTCTTCGTCTTAAATTTTCAAAGAAAACTGTGATCGTTACTGTGAAAATATTGTGTCTGTCCCAATTTTCAATCTTTAATAATTTTTTACTCGAAAACTATGCATCCTACAGAAATTCGTCCCATTTGAAGGGCCCTGAAGCCAATCATTTCCTACGACTTGGTACAAATTTCATGAAAATTGGTCGCACCGTTTAAGCTGTAGCCTTGTCTAAAGTTGGGCGATCGTCGTGATGAATTCAAATATATATATAACTATAGATAGTGAATCTGATCGTTTAGTATTAGGACTAGCGTAACCTCGGCTTCGCCGAGTTTTCCCTAGGGCTCCGCCGATAGTGGTTTATGATGCCCACGCAACCTGGCCACCCAAACTGCCCACGCAACATGCCCACTCAAACTGCCCACGCAACATGCCCACCCAAACTGCCCACGCAACATGCCCACCCAAACTGCCCACACACTCTCCTTGACTTTTCTGTCTCATGCTGTATGATTATGTAATTTAAAAGATTAGTACGATTCAATAATTGGCACTCCCCGCAATGGCCTTGAGGACATATTTATTTATTTATTTATAAATGAATAAATAAATAAATAATTAAATATATAAAAACAAATAAATTAATTAATTAATAAATACATAAATAAATTAATAAATTAATTAATAAATAAATGAATTAATAATTAATAAATTAATAAATTAATAAATAAATTAATATATTATTAAATTAATAAATAAATTATAAATTAATAAATTGATAAATTGATAAATTAATAAATTAATAAATTAATAAATTAATAAATTAATAAATTAATAAATTAATAAATTAATAAATTAATAAATTAATAAATTAATAAATTAATAAATTAATAAATTAATAAATTAATAAATTAATAAATTAATAAATTAATAAATTAATAAATTAATAAATTAATAAATTAATAAATTAATAAATTAATAAATTAATAAATTAATAAATTAATAAATTAATAAATTAATAAATTAATAAATTAATAAATTAATAAATTAATAAATTAATAAATTAATAAATTAATAAATTAATAAATTAATAAATTAATAAATTAATAAATTAATAAATTAATAAATTAATAAATTAATAAATTAATAAATTAATAAATTAATAAATTAATAAATTAATAAATTAATAAATTAATAAATTAATAAATTAATAAATTAATAAATTAATAAATTAATAAATTAATAAATTAATAAATTAATAAATCAATAAATTAATAAATTAATAAATTAATAAATTAATAAATTAATAAATTAATAAATTAATAAATTAATAAATTAATAAATTAATAAATTAATAAATTAATAAATTAATAAATTAATAAATTAATAAATTAATAAATTAATAAATTAATAAATTAATAAATTAATAAATTAATAAATTAATAAATTAATAAATTAATAAATTAATAAATTAATAAATTAATAAATTAATAAATTAATAAATTAATAAATTAATAAATTAATAAATTAATAAATTAATAAATTAATAAATTAATAAATTAATAAATTAATAAATTAATAAATTAATAAATTAATAAATTAATAAATTAATAAATTAATAAATTAATAAATTAATAAATTAATAAATTAATAAATTAATAAATTAATAAATTAATAAATTAATAAATTAATAAATTAATAAATTAATAAATTAATAAATTAATAAATTAATAAATTAATAAATTAATAAATTAATAAATTAATAAATTAATAAATTAATAAATTAATAAATTAATAAATTAATAAATTAATAAATTAATAAATTAATAAATTAATAAATTAATAAATTAATAAATTAATAATTTAATAAATTAATAAATTAATAAATTAATAAATTAATAAATTAATAAATTAATAAATTAATAAATTAATAAATTAATAAATTAATAAATTAATAAATTAATAAATTAATAAATTAATAAATTAATAAATTAATAAATTAATAAATCAATAAATTAATAAATTAATAAATTAATAAATTAATAAATTAATAAATTAATAAATTAATAAATTAATAAATTAATAAATTAATAAATTAATAAATTAATAAATTAATAAATTAATAAATTAATAAATTAATAAATTAATAAATTAATAAATTAATAAATTAATAAATTAATAAATTAATAAATTAATAAATTAATAAATTAATAAATTAATAAATTAATAAATTAATAAATTAATAAATTAATAAATTAATAAATTAATAAATTAATAAATTAATAAATTAATAAATTAATAAATTAATAAATTAATAAATTAATAAATTAATAAATTAATAAATTAATAAATTAATAAATTAATAAATTAATAAATTAATAAATTAATAAATTAATAAATTAATAAATTAATAAATTAATAAATTAATAAATTAATAAATTAATAAATTAATAAATTAATAAATTAATAAATTAATAAATTAATAAATTAATAAATTAATAAATTAATAAATTAATAAATTAATAATTTAATAAATTAATAAATTAATAAATTAATAAATTAATAAATTAATAAATTAATAAATTAATAAATTAATAAATTAATAAATTAATAAATTAATAAATTAATAAATTAATAAATTAATAAATTAATAAATTAATAAATTAATAAATTAATAAATTAATAAATTAATAAATTAATAAATTAATAAATTAATAAATTAATAAATTAATAAATTAATAAATTAATAAATTAATAAATTAATAAATTAATAAATTAATAAATTAATAAATTAATAAATTAATAAATTAATAAATTAATAAATTAATAAATTAATAAATTAATAAATTAATAAATTAATAAATTAATAAATTAATAAATTAATAAATTAATAAATTAATAAATTAATAAATTAATAAATTAATAAATTAATAAATTAATAAATTAATAAATTAATAAATTATTTAATAAGTAAATTCTTACATTTTAAAGTAGCGCTACTTCCGAAAAATCGCTACTTCAACCGTCAAATGTCAACTTTAACATTAAAATTAGAGATATAAAAATAAGGGCCGGTATTTCCATCTCCGGATAAAGTTTAGGATAACTATCCGCCAGATAAATGATAAAATATCGCATCGACATAAAAGCATAAATGAAGTAAATTATATTGAATGTGATTTTTTGATGCGATATTGTTCATTTATTCGACTGGATTTATCTAGCACTTTATCCGAAGATGGAAATACTGGCCCTTAGTTAAATTGTAAAACGCATTTATTTTAAATGTCATAGGTTTCATTTACACAAATATGAAACCTATTCTTATCTATTCATAAAATAACGTAAATAAAAAATCGATATAGCGCTACTTCCGAAGTAACGTTACTTCAAGAGGTGTGAATTCGGGTCTATATCTCTTTATTTGATCCATACCCTGTTGTGCATCCTATAGCACAACATTTTCTATTTAAACGCGAACTTATTTTAACCGCAACCGGTACACTGCGGCACACCAACTGCCAAACGCCTGTCAAATGGTAACGGGTCGCGTTAGTGTCTTTTGTACCAGCTAGTTATGTCAACGCATCTCGTGCTCTCACCTATAGATACTACACCGTGGTAGGAACTGAAGTAAATTCTTACATTTTAAAGTAGCGCTACTTCCGAAAAATCGCTACTTCAACCGTCAAATGTCAACTTTAACATTAAAATTAGAGATATAAAAATAAGGGCCGGTATTTCCATCTCCGGATAAAGTTCAGGATAACTATCCGCCAGATAAATGATAAAATATCGCATCGACATAAAAGCATAAATGAAGTAAATTATATTGAATGTGATTTTTTGATGCGATATTGTTCATTTATTCGACTGGATTTATCCAGCACTTTATCCGAAGATGGAAATACTGGCCCTTAGTTAAATTGTAAAAAGCATTTATTTTAAATGTCATAGGTTTCATTTACACAAATATGAAACCTATTCTTATCTATTCATAAAATAACGTAAATAAAAAATCGATATAGCGCTACTTCCGAAGTAACGTTACTTCAAGAGGTGTGAATTCGGGTCTATATCTCTTTATTTGATCCATACCCTGTTGTGCATCCTATAGCACAACATTTTCTATTTAAACGCGAACTTATTTTAACCGCAACCGGCACACTGCGGCACACCAACTGCCAAACGCCTGTCAAATGGTAACGGGTCGCGTTAGTGTCTTTTGTACCAGCTAGTTATGTCAACGCATCTCGTGCTCTCACCTATAGATACTACACCGTGGTAGGAACTTAGGAACTGAAGTAAATTCTTACATTTTAAAGTAGCGCTACTTCCGAAAAATCGCTACTTCAACCGTCAAATGTCAACTTTAACATTAAAATTAGAGATATAAAAATAAGGGCCGGTATTTCCATCTCCGGATAAAGTTCAGGATAACTATCCGCCAGATAAATGATAAAATATCGAATCGACATAAAAGCATAAATGAAGTAAATTATATTGAATGTGATTTTTTGATGCGATATTGTTCATTTATTCGACTGGATTTATCCAGCACTTTATCCGAAGATGGAAATACTGGCCCTTAGTTAAATTGTAAAAAGCATTTATTTTAAATGTCATAGGTTTCATTTACACAAATATGAAACCTATTCTTATCTATTCATAAAATAACGTAAATAAAAAATCGATATAGCGCTACTTCCGAAGTAACGTTACTTCAAGAGGTGTGAATTCGGGTCTATATCTCTTTATTTGATCCATACCCTGTTGTGCATCCTATAGCACAACATTTTCTATTTAAACGCGAACTTATTTTAACCGCAACCGGCACACTGCGGCACACCAACTGCCAAACGCCTGTCAAATGGTAACGGGTCGCGTTAGTGTCTTTTGTACCAGCTAGTTATGTCAACGCATCTCGTGCTCTCACCTATAGATACTACACCGTGGTAGGAACTGATTAAAACATATAATGAAATGTGCATTTTATGCGAGCAAACAGGACAAAATGTCCCAATTACAGGATAAATATAAACATAATACAGGGTGCCCATTTTATATGTTCCCGCCTAAAATTTTAAGAAGAAGCAAAACCAAATACATTTCATAAGCCACTTGATTAATATTAGTACTTTAAGGCCCGGTATTTTCACTTTCGAATAAAGTTTCGAATAAGTATTCGTTAAATAAATTTATTCTATATATTTATCCAACGAATAATTCCATTGCGTTTTTTCACACATTTTACACAAACAAAGAGCTATCTGTCGAATAACTTTAACGTTCGTGAATTGGTAGCCTTGCAGAGTGAATTTGTGTCAGTAGAGAAGGATGGAGTTTGGCGTAGCCACGTTAACCAGACAAGGATGAAATGTGTCAACTACTTTTGAATCCGTAGTTGTCAAAATTTTGTTTGACATCTTCAATGTCAATGTCATCTATATTGTGCATGTTTAGCCCCGGGAGACTGTAATTGACTGTAATTTAACAAGTGTACCATCTAATGCAGCACTCATATGTTGTAAACGAGATATGTATATTGTAAAATTGTCTTTGTACTTTTTGTATATTTCTTTCAGTTCAAATAAATGTTTGTCTATGTATTCAACAAAAGTGTCGCTGTCTGATGGTTTCTCACGTTATTTATTAATTCATAGTTGAAAATATCATAATAATATTTAATATATCCATTTTGTTAATAAATTTGCACTATATGAAAATGTAATAAACTTACGAATAAACGGTTATTCGCTACCCAAGTACCGAATAATTTATTCCGCAAATAACAGATCTTATTCTTTCGAATAAATTTATTTGCAAGTGAAAAGACGACAAAAATATTTATCCGAAGGATAAATTTATCTAAACCTTTATTCGCAAGTGAAAATACCGGCCCTTAATCGAATAATCACAGTAGGTATAAGAGCAAAACAAAATTTTAAAAACCAAGTCACTTATGAAATGTATCATGGATTGCCTAAACATGAATTTTCAGGCGGGAACTTTTAAAATGCGCAGCCTGTATTAGTAACATGTATATGAGTACACAATACTAAATTTAAAGATAAAAATAAATGAAACAAAACTAAAAGATGTGATATTTTAATTCTAGAGTAAACAGTTTACAAACTGCAGAAAAGTAAGTACTTACATTACATTAGATCTGAACTTTTACAACGAATATGAAAATATATCAATAAAGTTTGGATTGTTAATAAGGGGATAGAATGCAAAAATCATAAGATGACTTTTCTGGCACATGCTGTTTGATTATGTAATTTAAAAGATTTTTTATTAGTACGATACAATAATTGGGAATAAATTTTTTTTAATATAGATAATTTTAACGTAATATAAGAAAATAAAATACAGATTAAATTCTGTACCGTTTTAAGATAGATATCGAATTATGTATAATCTGAAATAATTTTAAACGTAATGTAAGAAAATGAATTACAAAAAAAGAACAGATTAAAACATACTTTCTAAAATTATTGAATTGTCTTGTTCCAGATTTTATGATTTTCCTGTAGGATTTAATTTTTATTCTTGCCTCTAAATACGTATTAGATATTGTACATGTGTTCTTTGTCGATTGTAATGTTTATTATGTCTTTCTCAGCCTGACATTGTTAAATCTATTTACAAAATAAAATATATAAATTAACAATAAACATACGTCTTAAAATAGGTAAAATAGGTATAGCCTTTCTTCATTGTGTACAGAGTTCCTTTATGGTGCTCTCATTCCTTATTTTTATTTTTTTATTCTGTAGTGTTTAATCCTTTGTCCTGTGTTTAGCACCAAATCTTTTTGAATTCCATTTAAACACGTATATTCTGTTTTGCATGTTTACTTCCAGACTATGTTTTTAGTATTGATACGACATGCATAATTTGTCATTAACATATCAAATATGACATGACAATGTTTATCTTTTTAATTTTGTACATCGATTGTGATATTATTCCTACCTTTCAGATCCTTTTCGACGTGTTTCCTTATACATTTTCCAAAATTCTATTTACAAAATAAAATATGTAACAATAATAAACATGGCATAAAATCATTACATATACCTACCTTGTTAAATTCATCATCTTTTCTTTAATTATTACATATTATTTAAACATTTTATTGCATTTAAAAGGAAGAAAACTGATAATTTGTCATCATTGACATTGACATAACAGCGTTTATCGTCTTAAATTTTCAAGGAAAACTGTGATCGTTACTGTGAAAAATATTGTTTAGTTAGAAATATTTGTTTTTTACCTAGTTACTTATGACACATTTGGTAACACTGTCCAAGTACATATGAACCGTCAAATTTTATAATTTTTAATTAAAATGGTTTAGGCCTTTTTTACCTGTGCGGATATAATTGCCCATTCTCAAAATTTATAATTATGAATTAAACTTCTTTCAAATTGTCTCCATTTCATAAATATTTCCATTTGAAAGTTCAAAATGACATGACAAACATGGCGTTCTTCGTCTTAAATTTTCAAGGAAAACTGTGATCGTTACTGTGAAAAATATTGTTTCTGTCCCAATTTTCAATCTTTAATAATTTTTTACTCGAAAACTATGCATCCTACAGCAATTCGTCCCATTAGAAAGGCCCTGAAGCCAATCATTTCCTACAATTTGATACAAATTTCATGAAAATCGGTCGCACCGTTTAAGCTGTAGCCTTGTCTAAAGTTTGGCGATCGTCTTGATTAAAATATATAACTATAGTGATAGTGAATCTGATCGTTTAGTATTAGGACTAGCCTAACCTCGGCTTCGCCGAGTTTACCCTAGGGCTCCGCCAATAGTGTTTTATGATAGACTATACGTACATGCAATCTGTCTACGCACAATTTTAAACCAAAGTGCTAATGTCAACAGTCTTGTCAGATACCCAAATTCTCTCAAACGATTTAACTTTATGCATAAAACAAAAGCCATTTAACGTGTCAGAAATTTTGACACATGTATCTAACAGTCCTTAATTAGACCTCTCATTTGATACCAAACACGACATATTTCTAACATCTTTATGCACAAAACAAAAGCCGACTGAGATGTCTAATTGTTAACACTTCCATATCAGCAGAAAAAAATTCAGTTGATCCCAATCACGACAGGGTTCAGACAACTCTGTGCGAAAAACAAAAGACAACCGAGTTGACGTTTAAATTTTGGAAGTTCTATAATCTAGCCAGGCAGAAAACTTTTCATTTAATACCGAACAAAATATATTTCTGACAAACAACAAGAAATGTTTTGTCAAGGGCTATCATGGAGAAATGTTAAAAATACGATAGCTCAGTCGGCTACCGTTTTCTTGCAAAAAGTTGTCAATAATATTTCAGAAGTATAATCAAAAAATGCAGTTAAATATAATTTTTCGACATACCTACATACCAGGTGGCACTCCAAATCCGTTACATAGGCATTTAACATGGGAAAACAGTTTTACCTTGCGCGTTGCTTTCCAAATTATTTTTGAAAAAATACTTCAAATAAAAGTTGTAGATCATGAAATTCTGCATTTGATTCAAGAAAAAAATTAATTGTGCATGCTTTGTAACGGCAGAAATTGCAAATGAAAATATCGAAAATCACGACAAAAATAGTGATAGCCATAAAATTAAAACATACAGCATCACATATGTAATTACCTCTCGCTAAGAGAGGTATTGTATTCATGCTAAAAATCCAGATTTTAGTGAATAAGCACGTTTTAAGGTCCCTAGAATCCGATTATAACATTTTTACGATGATGTCCGTATGTATGTGTGTATGTGTGTGTGTGTGTGTGTGTGTTTGGATGTGTGTGTGTGTGTGTGTGTGTGTGTGTGTGCGTGGATGTTGGATTCACGATAACTCAAATACTATAAGACTTAAGATATTTTTAACTACGGATTCCTCAATCTAACAATAATGGGAAGAGTCGAGTCAGTTTTGGTAATAATTGGACAACCGGAAGTAGTAGTTACAGGAAAAAAATCATCTAAATATTATTTATCGAAAATTTATGTAAATACTTATATTAAAGAATGTTAAATTCTTCATTCGATAAATATAAATTCATTATTATATCTTCTATAGATTTAGATATAAAGAAATGCATATAAAATAATTTGATGTAAAAATTCTTAGATCAAACTACTTCAAGGCAAGAAATTCAAATGTTTGTAATTCACACATAAATGTCACTGTCAAAAATATTTGTAAGCCACTGTCAAAAATATTTGTACATCATTATGAAGATTATGAAAATAAATAAAAAGTCAACAACGCAAAAAAATATACCCAAAAAAGAATATAAAAGGAATTTGCGAAAAAATGAATAAAGAAAAGGAAAGTAGAAAAAAAATTCAGGTAATTGAATATAAAGAAAATGTATGTATTGTACATAATTTATATTAAAATAATTATTTTGTAGTGAGACATGAATATATGAATTTGTATTTAAAAATATTTTTCGTTTTATGCGTACAACCAGGTAAAATATCTGGCGAGAGGTTATGTGCTGGCCACATCAGATTTTTTTTATGTGATTGAAAAAGTCTCAATATTTGACAGTTAAAACATCAATCATTTGTTTGTCTGTTTGTTTTAATTCAATGGCTAGTGCTATTAAACTAAAATTTTCATATTTAATTTCTAGTGTTACTAAACATACGAAATGGATTTTGTTTATTAATATGAAAGTAGAATTTTATGCTCTACAACTTTTATTTGAATAATTTTTTTCTATAATAATTTGTTTTACCATGTTAAATGCTTATGTATACAAAGTGATTAGTAGGAACTGATAAAAACATATATTGAAATGAACAAATGCTTTGCGTTTTATGCGAGTAAACAGGACAAAATGTCTTAATTACACGATAAATACAGTGTGTTCAAAGAAATTCCGAACTCAGAGTAGGCTATGTACAAAGAGACGTATGTCAATTAATTAAATGTCAATTTGACTTAAAATATTGTCAAAAATGTTTTGCAAATAAATCAAAGCTTTTCAAATTAGAAAACGGCGAATGACGGTAAACTGTATCCTTTGACAACTTGACTTTTGAATTGAATATTGATCAAACACACGTTTCTCTGTTCATAGCCTACTCCGAGTTAGGTTTTTTTAACACACTGTATAAACATAATATTAATAACACGTCTATGAGTACACAATACTAAATTTAAAGGTAAAAATAAATCATGCAAAACTCAAAAATGTGATATTTTAATTTTAAAGTAAACAATTATGTAGTTACAAACTGTAGAAAAGTAAGTAGTTACATTACATTAATAAAGTTTGGATTGTTATTAAAGAGGAAAAATGCAAGACTCATAGGTATACAAGATTACTTTTGTGGCTTATGCTGTATGATTATAGCCCAGTTGCATAAAACATTGTTAACTTTAATCGCATTGTTAACTTTGACAAGATTTTTTAATAATTGGCAATAAAAGAATTTTAAAATAGATAATTCTAAACGTAATATAAGAAAATGAAATACAGATTTAAATCTGTACCGTTTTAAGATAGATATTCAATTATGGTGCACTCTCCACGCCAGCAATGAGTGCTCGTGAGGTGACGCCTGGTAAACGCACGCACGGTACAAATATGTCATCATCATTACCGATATCTGCGTACAAAGCAGATTGGCACACCCAGCAATAGGTAATATGCCGTGATGATATATTTATTTATTTATTGAATTATGTTTAATCTGAAGTAATTTTAAACGTAATGTAAGAAAATGAATTGCAAAAAAGAACACATTAAAACAAACCATCTAAAATTATTGAATTGTCTTGTTCCAAACATTAAGGCATAATTTATCGATTTTGATATTCATTATGTCTTTCTCAGCCTGACATTTTGTTAAATCTATTTACAAAATAAAATATATAAATTACCAATAAACATGACTTAAAATCATTATTTTATTGTCTTCTTGTGTAGACGGACGTCTATACTGAGCTCTGTAATTTTTATTCATCTTATATGGTCTAACTTTGTGTTCTTCATTTGAAATTGGTATTATACTAAAGGTCTTAATCGTGGCTTTATGTGTGTATATATGTTTTTGTGCACTAATTTACTAGGGGTGAGTAATCTTCAGTTTTGTTTCACTTTTTTTTTTTATAATATCATCAATTCTTAAACTAGGTGTGGTCGATCGCTTTGTATTTACTTGTTTATGTCTTCACTTGTTAATTTGAAAAGTTCATTCACCTGTCGTCAGCTGCAAGTAATATACTGAGTGTTTGTCAAAAACACATCTACGGGGTGTTGTTTTTTTTTCATTTTATTCATCTTGATATTAGTACAATTTGTCTCACATTCGATAACAGTATACAATGGCCTCTGAATGTCACTGTTGCAACAAAAAGTTTGATGCTCATAGATTACTCACTTGTATAATCTGTAATAATACTTTTAATATTGACTGCATAAATATAACTGCCGCTGAAGCTAGGAGAATCAATTCTGGTACAGTAGGCCTAAAATGGAACTGCCCTAGCTGTGAAAAAATTTCGGGCGATTTAAAAAGTCTGAAATCCGTAATAAAAAATCTACAGGATGATATCATTGCTCTCAATAAAAAAATTGATGGAAATCTAGCAAATAAACAACAAGCTACCCCGATTATAACTGAAACTATTATTACCGAAATTATGGAACGCGAAAAACGTTCATGTAATATCATGGTATATAAATGCAATGAAAATAATACCTCCAAACAACAACAATTAATGGATGATATTAAGTTAGTAACAGAACTTTTAGATGATTGTGAACTGAATATAGACAATTCTAAACTTAAACCCATGCGCCTCGGTCGCTTTGATGCTACCAGAAGTAGCCCACGTCCCATTAAACTACAACTACCCTCACCGGATCATGTATTCAAATTTTTCAGTAAATTCAAGTCAGTTAAATCTAAAGATAAATGGACTCAAATATCAGTTTCTCGAGATAGAACCCCCATGCAAATTGAATACTACAAGTCCGTAAAAAAAGAATTAGATAAACGTATTACGGAAGGGGAAAAGAATTTGAAAATTAAATATACAAACAATACTCCGAGAATTGTTTCGGAAAACTAATTATGCCCAACAGAAACCAAAATACTATTAATTTTTATTATCAAAATTGCAGGGGATTAAATACGAAAATTAACGAATTTTACATTAACTGTTGTTTAACGTCCTCAGATATTATAATACTGTCGGAAACTTGGATTCAAAACTCCGTGTCAAATTCAGAACTCTTTCCAAATAATTATAATATTGTCAGGTGCGATCGCTGTATTTCCGAAGTAAGTAAGTCCAAAGGGGGCGGTATTCTTATTGCTTTCTCTAATGTTATTAAGTTTGAAGTTCTTAATACAACATCTCTAAAAGACATTTGTCCACTCATTGATTTTATAGCTTGCAAGTGTTACTCAGGTCATTACAAATTCATTTTATGTGCTATTTACATCCCACCTGACACTAATACTGCAAACTTTGAATCTTTTTTTGAATCCCTTGAAGAACTCTTATCTGGGGCTGAATATGTAATATTTGTAGGCGACTTCAACGTTCCTGATTACGCAGACAAACTTACCAATTCACGAAAAATTTCTTGCCTTGAGTATTTTTGTAGCTTTTTAGGTCTTAAAAATCTCAACAATACTCCAAATATGTATGGAAAAATGTTGGATTTAGTTTTATCTAATATTACTGAGTCAATTAATGTACATCAAGCATGCTTTTCTTTAGTAAAGGAAGATGTATACCATCCATCATTAGTTTTTGACATCAATGTATCCCATTCGAATGTGTCAAAATTTTCAACCAATAATAATATACGCTATAATTTTCGAAAGGCTAATTTTCAACAATTATATAATGATCTGTTCATACACGATTGGTCCTTTCTTAATGATATAAAAAATGTCAATGATGCATTAGAAGCATTTTATGATGTAGTTTATAAAATAATCGAAAATTCTGTTCCGTCAAAGAAAAGTGTTAATTCCAAATTTCCTGTGTGGTTTACACCTGAAATTAAATATAATTTAAATACCAAAGAATACTACAGACTAAAATGGAAAAGATTTAAATGTCAATACTATTTAAACGAATTTAAAAGACTAAGAACCATCACTAAGCAACAAATTAATTATGCCCATAAATGTTACCTATCTAGTGTCGAAGCATCTGTCAAGAGTAACCCTTCCGAATTCTGGAAATATGTGAACAGCAAACAGGACACTACTCGAATTCCTCCCATCCTTAAAGACGATACAATGTTGTATAGCTCCCCGCAAGATATCGTTGAAGCTTTTGCAAAACATTTTTCAACGCTGTTTTCACCAAGTTCAGCATACACTTACTCGCAAAACATGTCAAATTACCTACCATTCAACCTATCTACAATTAGCGAGGATGACCTAACATCTACAATGTCGCAATTACCGAACAAAACCTCCGCTGGCGAGGATCGCATTCCGTGTTTCATTGTCAAAGACTGCAGATATGCTTTCTCCAAACCGTTGTCAATTATAATAAATTTGTCAATTTCTAGCCATACTTTTCCAGAGCGGTGGAAGAGAACTGTAATTACGCCTGTTTTCAAAAAAGACGATAAAACATATATTAACAACTACAGACCAATCTCGGTGATAAACACTTTTGCGAAAATTTTCGAAAAAGTTATATATAACGCAATATATTTTTACACAAAGTCCTTAGTCTCTTTTCATCAACATGGATTTGTCAAAGGCCGGTCAACTACAACTAACCTTGCTTGTTTCACCCAATTCGTCTCAGAGGAACTAGATCAGCGGGGACAAATTGATACAGTATATACAGATTTCTCTCGTGCATTTGACTGTATTGACCATGGCCTGCTACTAGAAAAACTTAGTACTTATGGAGCTACATCAAACTTAGTAGAACTAATACATTCTTACCTCACAGACAGAATTTGCTTCGTCTCGTATAATGGGTACTCGTCACAGCATTTTATCTCGACGTCTGGTGTGCCTCAAGGCTCGAATTTAGGTCCATTATTGTTTATCTTATTTATAAATGATTTATTACAGTCATTTACATGTCCCGTGCTTGCCTATGCAGATGATGTCAAAATTTTTTCTAGCATCAATACAGCAGACGATACCTTGGCCTTACAAAGAAATCTAGATTATATGACCACTTGGTGCCTAAATAACAAGCTCATTTTAAATGTCAACAAATGCTGCTATGTTACTTACTCTCGTAGACACATGCCAATATATTTTCAATATAAAATGAACAATATTAGTCTAACACAAAAAATCTCCGTGAAAGATCTTGGTGTGACATTTTCTCACAATCTCAAATTTACTGAGCATACGAATAATATTTGCTCGTCCGCCAGTAAAACTCTCGGCTTTATCATAAGAGTGGCTAAACCTTTCGATGATGTTTCATTACTAAAAACCTTATATTTTTCATTCGTTCAAAGTAAACTCGATTATGCATCTATAATATGGTACCCTACATATGATTATCAATCATCTGCGCTTAACAGTATACATCGTCGTTTCATGAAATATCTGTCATATAAACAGGATAGAATATATCCCGAACGCGGTATAGACCATGATAGGTTATTGCAGCGTCACGACATGTCATCTCTTAACACCAGACGAGAACTACAGTCAGCTAAATTTTTAAAATTTCTACTAGCGAACAAAATTGATTGCCCTCAGTTATTGTCGTGTATTTGTTTATATGTTCCAAGGTTGGTTTCCAGACAAAACAGGTCTTTCCATCTGCCTACTGCAAACACCAATGCCCTGGCCAACTCACCGGTCCACGTGATGTGCCGAAATGCCGTCAACACTTATGAAGATATTTTTTTCTAAATTTTTTTTATCTTTTATTATAATTTGTTAAATGTTATTTACCTATATTTTTTTTGTACTCATTATTTCCCTGTAAATGGTTTCTGTTGGGAATAAAATTATTATTATTATTATTATTATTATTATTATTATTATTATTATTATTATTATTATTATTATTATTATTATTATTATTATTATTATTATTATTATTATTATTATTATTATTATTATTATTATTACATATACTTCGTTCTACGATGTCTTCCGATGCCATTTCTCCACTGATTTCTATCTTGCCATATATCTTCATTCAATTCTCTCTCTCCCTCTCTCTCTCTTATTCCTTCTTGGACTCCTGCTACCCAACTTCTTCTAGGTCTCTATTATTTTTACCGGTAGGTGTCGTTCACTGTAGTATTTGTTTAGGAAGCCTCTCATTACGCATTCGCTGTATGTATGTTTATTTCTAGACCTCAGCTACGGTATTCTTCTATAAATTTTCGTATCATGTATTCACTATCGTTGTAGGCTTGTGCAATAAGTATTTGATCATCTGCAAAGCATAAAGTGTAAATTGTTTGTACTTCCAAGGGTATACCCATATTTTTGCAATTATTCTTCCACGTTTACAGTGCTTTTTATATATACCTACCTACATACTTTTTTTCAATTTTACATAGTAAAATATTTTTAGTATTGAAAAGAACAACCGGTACGACATTCAAGATTTTTTGTCATTAACATATCAAATATGACAAATGACAATGTTTATTTTTAATTTTGTATGTGTACTCTTCGACCGATTCCTGCCCTTATCCTTTTCGACGTGTTTCCTTATACATTTTCCAAAATTCTATTTAAAAATAAAATATAAATTAAATTAGCGTAAAACATGGCTTAAAATCATTTTATATACCTACCTCGTTTAATTCATTATTTTTTCTTCAATTTTAAATATTACTTAAGCATTTTTGTTGCATTTAAATGATGAAAACCGATAATTGATCATCATTGACATTGACATACCATATGACATGACAGCGTTTATCGTCTTAAATTTTCAAGGAAAACTGTGATCGTTACTGTAAAAAATATTGTTTCTGTCCCAATTTTCAACATTTAATAATTTTTTACTCGAAAACTATGCATCCTACAGAAATTTCGGTTATTACGAGGGCACTCGAGACAATCATTTCCTACAAGTTGGTGCAAATTTCACGAAAATTGCTCACACCATTCAGGCTGTAGAGGTGTTCAAAGGATGGCGATCGTCGTGATGAATTCAAATATATATATATAACTATAGATAGTGAATCTGATCGTTTAGTATTAGGATGATATAAATGTTAGAAATATAAACATTGTTAGCACATACTTATAAGGTGCACTATTTTGTATCTACAAACATAATTATTATCTACATTTTATTTTTCAAATACAGATTTTTACACGATCCCGAATTCATCCAAAGTAGAAGGTGATCGTTGTGTTGCTGATGGCTGTCTAATCACTCACGACGTGAAAATAATTTAAGTTTCTTTAGATTTCCAAAATAATTACCAGAGTTTGATCATTAATACAATACATATCGCTGGAAAGACTTTCCAAATTATTCTATGCAATTATTTAAAGTTTGACCCGCTCGCATGCCAAATTTCATATCTCAAAATAAAATGACATTTTATACTTTTATCATATATAGCTATTTTTATATTTTTTATTTATTGTACAAAGTTTAATTATTATTACAATACATATCGAAACTTTTGAAAATTTGACGTTTAATTGAATATCCCGGGATACAACGCCAGTGGGCGGGCTGCGCGAATAAATGACAGGTTTCATAAGATCAAAGGGGCCGACACAGAGTGCACCTACTGGGTGAGCGAAGCGGTCAACCGATATACTGTCATATTATTAATATTACCCCGGGTCACACCGAGTGTAAATTATGGAAATAACAGAAATAAATAAGGAAATAAATGATTAACTAACACTGATCAACAAATAAATAATTGCTAATAAAAATGTTTGGTTTGATAAATAAACTTAAAAAAATTGTTCAAAATGTTGACAATTCCTTTTACAAGAAATATACCTATGCTAATATTTTAGTCCCATATTTATTAAACAATTTTTCTGAAAGAACATTAAATTTTATTTAATTAATAACTCGTGAAATATGAATGATTATGTAAGTAAGTCGCCTTTATGGGATGACTTTTTAATTTCTGAACAACTTATATCCTTACATTTTTGAGCTACAATGAATAGATAAAGTGATATAGCAGTATTAATAAAAAACATTGAAATCGCTATACGCCACTTCTCATTTCTACACCCGGTATATAAATTAAACTGTCATATTGTGTTTTATTTCCATGGCCGTCTGATTATTGACGAAATTGTAACATATAATTCCTTAAATATCTCGTGCTGCAGATGTGCTGTTACATCGAAATTATAATTATTTAATGTTATATTTAATTTTAACAATCTTTTATTCTTGTAATTTTGCTCTAAAAGTTACAGAATATCGTCCCATTCCATAATCTCATGTTAAACTCCTATATTCCAGTTTTCGGTGCATATCCGGTAGTTATACAAGTGTGTCCCATTTAGAGCTCGAAAACTATAAGAGATACAACGACGGTTGAATGGAACTTTTTGTGAACCTATTAGGAGGCCGCTCAGATGAGCTTTTCTTTTTCCAAAAATTCTCGTAGGGCACTAGATAATGAAAAAAAACTGAATTTTATTGATTTCTTTCTTTTTCAAATAACTTCTAAATTATTAGTAATCGAGAAAAATGGCCCAAATAAAGAAGTTAGATATATTTAATTTATTTATTATCTATCCAGTGGCATACAAAAAATATAGAATTAAAATTAAATCATGAACCAAGGTATATATAGAATAAGTTACTTAAGTAAAATAAATTACTATTGTGAAAAACTAATGTAAATCTTGACAAAAAAATAGGAATAGGAAAATACAAAAACCTTTATAACAATCGAAAGAAAAAAATAAGTATTTTTACTTCCTTGTACAAAGTAAAGAAAGTATTGTAATCGCGAAAATTTCGGTTCTCAGATTTCAACGGAAATATCCATTTTGACCATCCCTGAATCCATTTTGACTAATTTCGTCGTGTTGTCTGTACGTACGTACGTACGTGTGTATGTATGTACATACGTACGTATCTCGCATAACTCAAAAACAGTAAGCCGTAGAAAGTTGAAATTTTGTATTTAGGACTGCTATAACATCTTGTTGTGCACCTCCCTTTTTGGACGTTACATAATTTCCAGAAATGGTACTTTATTTGAAGCCTATAATAGATTTCAATGAAAAACTATTTTAAAATATAATCCAAAACTTTTCAAATTTGGTATATAAGACTTTTATGTCAATTGGAATAATATAGTAGATTTTGCTTAAAACAGGCTAACCGGAAGTGATATATTACCTGAAGTTGTTAACAGTTTTTCTTCACTAAAATGATTTCATTTTGATTTTAGAAATAAATGCTTCAATAAGAGTTTTAGAGATTTAAATTCTGCGTCTAGCACATCAAGTATTATTAAATTAGCCCTTTGTATAAGCGAGATATGTATAAATTTAAAACTTGTATACTTTTTGTTTTTTGTAATGAAGCTTGCTATGGATTAGGACAAAAAATAACAAAAAAAATAAAAAATAGATGTTAATGTCAAATTACGTCAAATATGTGCAATTTTATAATTGAATCTATACTTCATATTGGTCTTGCGTACAAGGAAGTCGTGTGATGTCCACATCAGATATTTTTAAAGTAATATCAAATATGGGTTCAATTTAAAAAAAAATAATTTTGTGTTATATCTCGAAAATTTGCCGATAAAAAAATTATTTTCATACGCCACTGGATAGACAATAAATACTTGTAACTTTTTTTATTTGATACATTTTTCTCAATTACTGATAGTATAGAAATAATTTCAAAATGAAAAAAATCGACCTAATTCAGTTTTCCGCCATTATTTAGTGCCCTATGAGAATTTTTTAAAATACAAAAGCACATCTTGGATGTCCTCATATGGCCCGGGCCACACTATGCGTTTTAGCGGGACCGGTAAAACCGCATCCGGTTAAACGGGATGGATCATACAGCGTCCACATATATCCCGCTAAACAGGACGGCAGCTTTGACAACCCGATTTGGACACAGTCTGACAAATTTCTGATCAGTACAGAGCCCAAATATTATACGTTGTCTATTAAAAAACAAAACAAGACTCTTGTGAACGGTCGCATTATTTCCAATGTGTTGTAGTTGTCATGCGGCAAATTGACCGTCCGGTCAAACCGCAACATGCTGCGGTAGTATCCGGCAACCGGACCGCAACCGCATCGGTGTAGACGCATTCATTTAAAACAATAAGTTGTTGTCTTCCCGGTCAACCGGTCCCGTTAAACCGGTCCCGCCAAGACGCATAGTGTGGCCCGAGCCTATAGGTGCACAAAAAGTTCCATTTAATCGACATTGTATCTTTTATAGTTCACGAAATCCCAATGGTGGCAGCTTCAAATGGGATATTACAGTATATCCCATTTGTATACTGTATATCACTATCCATAATTCATATTACAATTTCCGGTGACTATATACAATTTAAAAAAATATTTGTAATTATTGTTGTTCACAGATTTTAAATTAAATAATTTATTTGTTATTTGTGACAAATATATCATCACTACGTATTGTGCCAGTTCAGTAATGACGTTATGTTTAATACCGATGGCTCTCATCGCTTTGTCAGATTTCACACCATGGGTTCTCAAAACTACTCTGTTCCATTTAGGCCATTCAGAAAATGGCGCTCACATCAGCGCCAGTTTTAGGGCACCAAAATTACATTGGGTAAACTTATCACATGTCTCCAATTTCAGATAATCAGAGTTCAAAACTATGTCCTATTCTCTACAATACTGAATGGCTTCAATGAAATCATCACTATGTATTACGTACTTCTGGTTGTACCAGTCCGATTTTATTTGCAGGATTCAATCTTTCAGTAATGACGTTATCTGAAATACCGATGGCTCTCATCGCTTTGTCAGATTTCACACCATGGGCTCTCAAAACTACTCTGTTCCATTTAAGCCATTCAGCAAATGGCGCTCACATCAGCGCCAGTTATAGAGCACCAAAATTACATTGGGTAAACTTGTCACTTGTCTCTAATTTCAGCCAATCAGAGAGTTAAACTATGCCCTATTCTCTACAATACTGAATGACTTCAATGAAACAAAGTATATTAATAAAATTGACTTTAAACAATTAAAAATAATACATTCGCTTTGTTGCAATGTATAATCATGTAAATATTTTTGTCAAAACTGCGATTTGAGTTTTCACCTTCATCTATTTAAAATAGTTTTTCTTTATCGTATTAGAAAAATGAACGAATTGGCTGCACTGCAAATATAAGCACAATCTAAAAATAGTCACTTCTTTCATCTCTACAACCACAATGCGTAAAAATAGATCAGCATTTGTTTTACATTTAGTGAGAAAGAAATACTAGGGTAATTTTTCTCTCATTTGTTTGCCTTAGGGTCACCAGTACGCACGAAAAGGTAGGCCTAACAAACTTGTGATATTGACATCTTTCTTTGTTACCTAATCTCCGACATCTTGATAACCGGAGCAGAAGATTTCATGCACACAGACAATCTCACAAGATGAATGAAGTTCCGGACCGGAAACCTGCCCATTACACGCATCACAACCGGAAACTATCGACGGAGATAAATTTGATCTCAATTCCTGAATTTGAAAGTTAAGTGAAAATTGATGTAATGCACTTTAAGTGACTGTCTCTGTATTTAGTAATAAATTATAAAGCACGGAAAGAAGAAAAAGTTTAAAATGACATAACTTCGTTAAACTGTTTTCAAAGTTACAGATAGCCCTGATGGTTTATACTATCGTCCGTACAATTTAAAGTTTCTACAAACGTAAATAGAATAATAGTAAAGAAAAAAATGCTATTTCGGAAAAGTGATAGGTCAATGAGTAAATTCAACAGTTTTCGATTTTTCGTAAAAATTTCCAAGAATAAAACAATATTTATTTTTTTACAGGTCTTTGAGTTATCAAAGTTATAATATTTTAAGAACTTTATAGTACTTATTTTAAAAAAATGCGGGAAGGCATATGTACTTCCCGTATGAAAGCTGTTTTAAAGCACGAGAAAAGAAAGTGCTTTAAATGCGCGAATATTAGCAATGTGCCGTTGCCGACAATTTGAAATCGAGGCAACATTGCCGGAAACATTAATGGCAATATTGCCCAAAAATGGAAATATAGGGCTTATATGCTTATTAATTATAAATAATTATATCCTACTTTTTAATTGATTTTTGTGTTTAAAGATCACTGATTTTCTTATAAATATAAGGATAATACATCGGAATATTAAATATGCCACAATATTTCTAATTTCGGCAACATTGCTTGCAATTTCCAATATTAATTCGGTTATTATGGAAAGATCAGGTGAGCTGATTAAGAAGTTAAAGGTATATAATTAAAATAAAAAATGCGGTTATAACAAAAATTTATTGAATTAAATTATATTTTAAGAAATAGTGATTATAACAATTAAAAAATAAAATAAATTCAAAATTGCATTATGAAATAAATAGTTATTGTAAAATAACTAATGAAAACAAAAATATAATTAATTTTTTATCTATCTGATTGATCCGACTCGGTTGTAAAATTCTCTGACTCCGAATTCGACGAAGAAGAACAGGTGAATGAAGATGGTGATGTGGAATAATTATCTTCTTCTACCATCAATGAAGAGCTGGACGGTTTTGGTTCTGCTTCTGCATGGATTTCGTTTACATTTGTTTCTATTTCCGTATCAACAGCAGCAGTAATGGCCCTTGTTTGTTTCTTTTTATCTATTGGTACTGTTAGTAGTTGGTGCATGGTTTTCCAATTATGAGCAATGTAGCATAATTTTCCTGCTCTTGTGGTGTTTAGTTTATTCCGTTTTTTTTATTATTAATGTGTGAGAAAGTGCTAAAAATCTTTCCACCGAAGCAGACGTTGAAGGCACACTCAAAATTTGTGTAAGATTTAGGAGCCATGGGTTTTTGACCTATTTCTGAAAATGATGACCAGACCAAGTGAATACTATTATAGTTTCCTTCTAAATAAGTTATCCAATGGACAATTGGCTTTAGAAGGCTTCGTAAATACTCCAGTTGAGACCAAAAATTGTCATCGAGTAAGGTTTGCTTTAACCTTTTGGGCAAAGTCTTTGTTGTATCTTCATTTATTGCCATCAATTGTAGTATGCTCTTAGTAGCAGCTAAACTATCTAATCATTGAAAATAACTACCCCAACGGGTTTTAACAGGTAAATGTAAAGATGTAATTATATTCTTTTCTCGGCAGATTTGTTTAAAATCAGCTATTAATAACTGGGAATTTCGTATAGTTTTTAATATCTACTGAGTCAGTAAAATATGTCAGCACCGTATCACATTTCAAAATGTCAGTAATTATTAAATGTAGTGTGTGAGCCATCAGGGGCGGATTAAGAATTTTGCCGCCCGTAGGCTCCCAGAAAATTGCCGCCTTTTTAGAATATTAAAAGTGTAGTCTTATTTCACGAATAGGAAGTTTGATCACACGAGCAGTATGTTTTACTCTAGTTGCATACAATTTTTCTTTTTTCGTTTACAATATAAGCGCGAATAAAAAATTGCCATAGCATTTGAGTTTTTCATTCGTTTGCTATAAAAAAATTACCTTTCTTTATGCTTTTATTATGTAGAAAAATACCTACATACTTTATGAATCCAATTTAATGAGAAAGTGCACTTTTTTAACGGACGAAATAAAATTAATTTTTAAATCTTAACCAAAAATTACAATAGAAATGGTGTAATATTATTTTTTCAATGTTTTCACTTTTCGCTTTTGATATACGAGTACTTTTGGTTAAATTAAAAGTTTTAATTTTGAATAATTTAATAAATGTAAAATTAAAGATACGTTACAATTACCGACAGGGCCGGCTTGATCTTTTGCTGGGCAATGTGCTAATGTGCAAGATTTTTACCGTGGGGCTCTTGAAAATAACAGAAATACATGAGAGTCAATCAATGATAAACCGGCTTTCCCTAAAAAAAAAACTTCAATAAAAATATTTCTAATTCATATTCAAATTATTTTTCTGTATTGGTAGCTAGCACTTTACTTCTTGCCATTTTCATTTTATGTTAGGTACATAAAATTTTGAGATTGAATGACTGCCAAGGCATTACGCTGCTTAAATATTTACTATGGACGGGAAATTAAGAAGGATGTGAAAAATTTAAAACTAAAATAAATAATTATTTATGTAATTAGTCATTTTCATTATTGTAATCAATAATTTTATTATTAAATAAAACTGATTTTTGGACTTCTATTATCTTTATTTAAAAAACACAAATTTTCTCACAACGTTTCGGTAGCTAATATCTGCTTCCGTCATCAGATGTACTGATAATACTAACTAATTCCTAATACTACGAGCCTTATATCTAGTAAAATGAGGGTGGTCAAGCGTGGTTGGGAGTTCAAGTGTGTCTGGTGGTCCATGATTGGTTGTCGTCTCCTGTGCAATGGGCTGTGGCGGTTCTTCAATTGGTGGTTCCCTGGTTATTTTCATTGCTGTGTTCTGCGAAATGATTTTCTTCCAAAGTGGTTTTATTTCTACACTGGCTTGGCTAAAGACCTTTTCCCGGTTTATCATGATGTACGCGGCCTCTTTAAACTTACGTTTCGAAGTGTGATCCTCTTTGGAGATGATTTTCGCGTTGTCCCATAAAATTCTGTGGTGGTATTCCCATGCGTGGTCTGCAATTCCCGACTTCGATGTTTCTCCTCTTGTTGTATGCCGTTTGTGCTCCTTAATCCTGATGTCTAGTGGCCTCTTAGTTTCGCCTATGTATACTTTCCCACATTCGCAATCCACTTGGTAAATTCCTTTTTCAGATCCCGCTGTTTTTGGAGGTGCATTGGAGGACAGTAGGTTCTTCAGCGCTGCCGTACTTTGGAATCTGGTGGTAATTCCGTATTCCAATGCACCTCCAAAAACAGCGGGATCTGAAAAAGGAATTTAGTTAGTATTATCAGTACACCTGATGACGGAAGCAGATATTAGCTACCAAAACGTTGTGAGAAAATTTGTGTTTTTTAAATAAAGATAATGGAAGTCCAAAAATCAGTTTTATTTAATAACGATACATTATCTTATAAATTCAAAGTTAAAGTGAATAATTTTATTGTTGTAATCAAATTTTTCTTTTTAAACCGAAGAGTTGTAAGATTAAAATTTTAAAGAATACATAAATATTGAACTAATTATTAGTAAAAACAAGAATTGTTTACAAATCGAAGGGGCCCTTTTCCTTTGAAGGTTGGGCCTGGTGCGGTTGCGTTGCATCATTCGCACCTGTCCTGAAAAGTATGAAACATGAATTCAATTATTTGGATTTTGTTGAAAATAGAGCACGTATTCCATCACCGAAGTCCCTGAAAAACTCGATAATTACAAATTAGAATAGAATAATAAAAAGTATTTAAAAAACCTTACTTTATATGAATTTACTATCAGAAAATGTTTACTTCGCGCTTATTGATCGACGAATTTTTATTAAAATTTACATTTCTAAAAAATTTGCCGCCCCCGAAAATTTCCCGCCGTAGGCACGTGCCTATTATGCCTATGCGTACATCCGCCACTGTGAGCCATACAATCTATCCACATTATGTTACCGTATTTTTCATTTAAAAGACGACCACATTTTACCATATTTGAAGCGTTATCCGAAACAACTGCCTGAAATTTGTCTTGTCTTAGTTTATCTATTACTTGTGATATCTCTGCTAACAGATATTCGAAAGTATGTCTGTTTCTTTTAGTTTCGACAAAGGATTGAAAATACGGTGTAGGCGTAAAAACAATAAAATTTATAATGCCCTCATATCGGATATTTGACCATCCGTCTAAAGCCAAATTTAAGTTTTCTGATGAATATATTTCATTATCGAGTCAATAAAAGCAGACAGCAAGAATGAAAATGTAGAACCGCATTGCCTTTCTTCGCTACTGGCTGATTTTTGGAGTTTTTGCTGTAAATCTTGTGTTTGTAAATGTGATGACTTATTTCTAGTTGAAAAAAAAAAAATTAATTACACTGGGACATTTCGCAGATTTTTTAATATGTCTGGCAAATTTAGTTGCATTTTTATTTGTGTAAATTTTACGGAAAATAAACATTCATGTATTGGTTTATTATTTTTTATTTTTTCTGGAAAATATTTCCACACCAGACTTTTCGGTTTCATAATATTTGAAACTCACGAAATTCGATGATAAAATACGAAATACGAGAATATGACTGAACTCTAACTGCGAACACAAATATTACGAACACAAAACTCTGCCCTCTGTGTTGTTACTGTAAAATTGGAGAATCAGTTTTTTATGTATGTCAAGCAACGATCACAAATACACTAGATATAACTTCATACCATTTGTTTTGTTTTCGGCTGGACAGAAAGAGACAATGAAGGATAGAGATATGTAAAGTCCCCTCACGGAGTATTCGCTTGATGTCACTGCTTGTTTTATTAAAATGGACTGTACTATATTTGAAACATTTGAATTATTATTAACGAAAACCATTTATAAAATAAATGAAAGAAATTGTTATTATTGGATTTTATTTCAAAACTTGAAAAAGGCAGATTTATAGAGAACAATGAAACCAGAAAACTTTGAAAAAGCGACCCTCGATTTTTTAACTTTAAGTTAAATTCTGTCTGATTTCAATTTCTGTTGGAATTAAGTTTTCCCCACAACGAATTCTACTGCTACAGACCAGTAGAATTTGAAACGACAGAATTGAGATTTCCCCAATTCTTTCTTCGGATATATTTCAAATTCTACTAGTCTGGAGCAGTAGAATTTGTAGTGCGGTAAAGCCAATTCTGACAGAATTTGAAATCAGACAGACTTTAAAGTTACAAAATCGAGGCCCGAACGACCACAACTTCCAAACAAAAGAGCAAAATGTCACAAATACATTATATGGACCGTAGAGACATCTCTCGACAAACTTTAGAATATAGTTTATATATCTCTATCTCTAGTTGTCTCTATCCGTCCAGCCGAGAACATAACAAACAATAGTGACGTATAGGGCATGTTTTGTCTAGTATATTTGTGGTCGTTGATGTCAACCGCACAACACCAAATTACATCGTACAGCCATGCACATATGCGCAGAGCGCTACAGCGCAGCTGCGCAGCAAGTTTAAATTTCCAGAATTTTGGCAACTTATGAGACCTTTGGCAACTTGTCGGGAATATTCCCAGGCTGGCAATATTGCACAATGGCAGTACTGCCGATGGCACATTGCTAGCGAATATTGAGACGTTTTCGCACAAAAAATTTGTACAATATTTTTGTAACGAGCATAAGCAAAATTTAGCCAAGATACCTGCTTGTAAATTCATATAGTCTGCGATAATTTGAATATGCGGTTGTGTTTTACTTTGACAGTTGATGACAACAGACGGAACTGTCGCACACAAATTTATTATAAAAAATGTTGAAGCTTATCGATGATTTTGTAAATACACAAAATTCGAGGAAATATCACAATATATTCGTATAGTAAATTTTATTATTGTTAAGAATATTTTGAAGCAGAATTCCCGGAAAAACCAGGGCTGTGTGCAAGTTTTTCCTGTTATATAGATAGCTGCACAAGAAAAAAAATCTGATGTGGCCAGCACATAACCTTCCGTCAGTTATATGAGGCATTTACGAAAATTCTACCTGTGAACTGTTACCAGTATACAGCTGTTTATCAGGTTATAGCTACCGGAATCGATATTTTAAGAACGCAAGTGGTAAACAGGGTAGATCCATAACCTATAAAAAATTTGAAACAGGTTAGAAATTTGATGTAGTTAACAAACTGAGCAGAGTCAAACTTGAACACATTCCCACTTTTAACGCGTGCACTTCGCTTTGCATCACTACCTTTTTTTGAGATTAGATTCTTCATGAATCCGGTAGATGGATCTGGTAGATATTGTACAATTTTCGAACACGGTAACTTTTACCAGTCGTGTTTTCGAACACAGTCGGTAGATGCGGTATCTACCGGTAGAATTTTCGTAAATGCCTATGTATTGTCTATAAAATAGTATACAGAAAGTTCATTGTAAAAGATTCTAAATTTCTTATACGTACATTACCTTTCGACAGTTGTATGTACTTTATACAAATTCTATACAGAAAGTTTCGAGCAAAAGATCCTAAATTTCGAGTAAAATTATAATATAACACAAATATACTACTATATATGTGTCAATTGACACTGACATCCACTGACATCTTTCAATCAGAATTTTCATAATATAGTAGCTGTTTTCATAGCTAGGTCTACTTTATAAAATTTAATTTTTTTATAATTTTTTAACTCTATATCCATTTAATATTAAGTATAAAATGCAGTCAAATCATATAGAGAATACAGTGTTCTTAAATATTTATAATAACATTAAATGTGAAAAAATGATATTTAACATCGTTTTTTCAAGAAAAACTTTTAAAATCATCAAATAAGGGTACTTCCGGTTGACTAATTATAACCAAAATCTAATCAGCTCTTCATATGGATGCAACGAAGAGGAATACGAAAGAATTATAATTTTTGGAATTGTAGTTTTAGAGTTATCGTAGACGAAAATTTTGTTACACACACACACACACACACACACACACGCACGCACACACACACACACACACACGGACACACATACATACACACACACACACACACATACAGACATCATCGTAAAAATAGTAATATCGTATTCTAGGGACCTTAAAACGTGCTTATTCATTAAAAACTCACCACCGAAATTTTTGACCAAAGACAATACCTTCCTTACCTAAAGGTGACGGAAGGTAGAAAAATATGAGCAAATCCTATGCTGTCGGTATGAAGAGTACGCCGACGACAAAAATGCTGTAATGTAAACGGAGATTTCGTGAGGGTGCTAATAAAATGCTCGATGTTTTATTGAATTTTCAAGATAAAGAAATATAAATTTGTCGTCACGGGTTATTATCCATTTCTCTACTTGTATTAAGAACATTTTTATATACTTATTCTATGTTTACAATTTTTACCAAGCAATTATTTTTTATCCGATATTCGAGCATATTCTGTAACTCAGTATTTAATTTTTAACCACTGGAATTTTAGTTGTCGAATCAATATCTATTAGATAAAAAATTTAACCAGTGGTTAAAAATTAACCACTGTATCATGCCAAAAATAATAATTAATTTTCTATAGAGTAAGTACACCATGCAGTATGAAATATTTAGGGAGTATTTAATTTGTTCCCGTTAAAATGTACAAAATATTTTAATATGAGTAGGTACTCCTATTTTATAGGATATTTGTCTTTTGAAATGGCAAAGCTTGGAATCTTCTTTATGAAATGTTTTAATGCGGGAACTAAGAAACAAACAATAATTTTTGCGAACCGCAACAACAGTGAAAATTTCATTTAACCCGTTCGATTAAATAATATTTTCATTTTTGCTACTGCATTGTAATTTATTTTTACTTGTTTTATTTTGGTTGTAAATGAAACATATCGTTTATTTTTAAAAGACAATTCCTTAAAAAACGAATAGCACTACGTCAACAAAATTTATATGAGATCAAACATAAATTCTAATAAAAATCAAAATTGCTTATATTAAACAAATGTGTAAATTATCTCGTTTTGTACGCTTTGACATATTTTTATCACAAATTATTTGTCCTGATTATGAACTCAAAGATAACTAGGTAATGCTATTTTTTGGAATAACTAGAGTGACCAATATTCCAATATTTTAAAAATGAAATAAAATAAGCTTGAATTTATACAAGTATGGACTACCATTCACTTTACATAGCGTACTCAACTAAGAATAAATTACGATTTACATTAGTGATTTTTCTTTTAACCATTTCATAAATTTTGGTTGGAAACCTATCTAACAGCACATAAAATTGACGAAACTAATGTATAGGATGATTACGGATCCCTTTACTTCATAATCTACGGTTTTTATCTGGCGCACTACAAGAGGCCTCTACTTATTAATAAGGGGTATATTAAACCAGTTTATTTACAACAAAAATAAATTTTATATATATTAAAATTCATTTTCTACTGTCGGTCAGTATTGAATTTTACTTGTATTTCTATTATTATTATTTTTTTTTTTGTTTATGTTTATATTCATTCTCATGAGTTTCTATCTGCTTAAATTGGGAATAAACCTGTGTGGTGATGCCCTGAAGTGTAAAGTATGAGACAAAATATTTGATAATTGTATTTGCTCGCCCCGTACTAGCGTACCATAAACAAAGTATTATCTCTAAATGCAGACTGATTTAATTTATTTTTTTTTCATATAGTCCCAAGGAGACTACTTTAAAGGTGATTAGGTTTTCAACGTACCAAGTATGCCAGTTTTTTCCCCCTGGCCAAAGCCGGATACTTTTCTAACAGACCTCGTACGTAGTAAAACACAGTCAACGAAACTTTTAAATTTTACTTACATAATAATATAATTCATGCAACATATTGTGCACAATATATGTAGTAAAACATAACGAAAATAATGTTTCTACCACCCTTACATATTTACAGATTTCCCCCCATGGTGAAGGTAAACCACATACCGGAAAATGAACGCAGTATATCCATAATCATCAGCCTATAGGTTCGTTACGTATGGCATGTACGTATCTACAACTATGCATATATTATCTGCAACTTCACGTATTTCGTGCAAAATTTCGTATATAGAACCATGATTTCGTGTCCAAAATATTCATCGTAGATATGTAACCGCAAGAAAATAAATCGCACGAAAATTGGAATAGGTTACGTCAATTTTCTTACGATAAATAGTCTCTGTAATGAATTTTACTAGCGATAAATTTTCTTACGAAGGATAAGATTCTGCAATGATTTTTTAAATCCGATGAAACTTATAATTATTCTATACAAAACATTCCACCTACAATTTATAATATATTTTAGTTCTGGGTTATCCCATAAGAATAATTGAACAAATTAATTTATTGAATATTCTGGGGTATTGCGTTATATTGTTTGATTCCGGTCACGTCACATTGTGAGAAACAAGGTTTAGCGAAAACGAAACAGCACGAAAAACATAAATAAAATAAATATATTATCACGGCATGTTACCCATTGCATGGTGTACCAATCTGCTTTGTACACAGATTTCGGTAATAATGATGACATATTTGCACAGTGTCATTATATAATTTTTATTCGTCGAAGAAATTCCAATTTCTACAAAAACCATGCAAGTCTAGATGTTTTCTATTTTTTAATACGGAGAAAAAAATACCACAAACAAACAATTATTAACGATTTTGAAATGATTTTTTTTTTACTCTTGAAAATTAGATTTTTTGACAACCTTCCAATTAGAAAATCAGTGTAGTCATAATTCGTAGAATAACTCTGCGTATATGTGAGGACAGCATGTCAGCATATATGTACTTGTGACATCCCCGTAAGTTAACTATATTATTTACATTAAATTTAAACTGTCCCTATGTTTATGAAATTACAGAAATAAAAATTATGGGTTTGAGATAAGTAATATTTGAAATTGAAGTATCTAAATCATTCCGATGACACGGTATTTTAACGTCGTTAAACTATCTGTTAACTAAACCATCAGTTATAAGATAAGAAAAAAGTCACATCGAAAAATTACACATGTGTAATTTATGCTATATTTTTCTTTTATGTGACATTTAAGTTAACAGACAGTTTAGCCAGTGATGAAAATATAAGGTCTTAGTAATTTACAATGCTACTGACAAGTTTAGTACCTTAAGGCCGTTTTTATAATCAGGTTCACTGAATGCTTTTGTTAAAATTACTTTGAGACTATCTTTATTTTAAAATAATGCTACAGGGCTCGCTAAAGTGCTAAAGTTATGTTATGAAAACGAACACAACTTCAATTTTAATTTAAAGTGTTTAATTTAAGATTTTGTTTATTGTGAAAAGGGCATAAGCAAAACTCAATAATAGAAAAAGTATATTCGTTTTTGGTTTTCGGTATAAACCAAGGGGGCAGTGCAGTCACCGTATGCATGGACTAAACTATGTAAAATATATTATATTTCTTTTGTTTTTATCATAAACAGAAATAATGACAATCATTCTCAAATCATTCTAGTGTGATAATTAAAGTATGAGTTTTCCTTTTTACGCTTTTTTAAACCTTGGAAAACGTCCAACAACTCTTGATTTAGTTTCCTTTGATATTCACTTTTCAAGGAAAACAAGCTCAAAGAAATTTAATACATTTTTTTTCCGTAGATAATATCTTCATTCTTATTCTGTAAATAAGAATTTTAAAACCTGTCCTCATTGTTTTGTACTTCACATATAGCAAATCTATGTCTTTCAATTAAAAGTTACTCCATCCATCTTTAGTTGTAAAAAAGGTAACATTAGAAGAACTTTAATTTAGGTTTGATTTGGATTTTCTGTGATTTTTCTGAACTATGAAGAAATCCGAGGTATTGTAACCGGATTCTCGAGTCAACAAAGAACAAAGAAAATCCACGAAATAAAACAAAAACGTGGTCTTTATAGAGCTTTGAAATTACTTGAGTAGTTACAAAAGACTGCTATTACACTTGGAGAACAGAAGTAAATTTAACAAAATTCTCAAATGCTTCCTTTGGACTAGGAATACGACACATCTATTTTTAGGCATGTTTTTACCCTAATGTTAATTTATATTCTCGGTATGATTTCGCTAACATTTCAATGACGATATGATGATGTTAACTATACTACGACCCCGACACAATTTCGCATCGTTTCTACACACAAAAAAGTATACCCATGTTACATTTTTAGAGTACAATATTTACACGAAGTGAAAATGATATTTTCCTAATTCAACACTGCGGAAGACTAAAATAAAGTCAGTGTTATTTTAACACTAAAAATAGTATGGACCTGATGGTACACTTTTTGTGTGTATAGAAAAATAAAAAATAATGACAGTGCAGATTGATGAATACAAGAGTAGAGGGTTGCATTTTCATGAATGAACCGTATAATGGACGGAAGTTGACCATTAGGGTCAAGTCGAACAAAAAAAAATGATTAATACTTCAGGAATACCTACATAACTTTTACATTTAATGATTTTAATAAATTTCATTTACACATTTCTCAGGGTTCTCGTTTTACAAACAATATATTAATAAAAATTACATTTTTAAAGTTATAAATTAACAAGAAAAAACATCTCAAACTTTCTCATAAAAAGTGTAAACAATAATTATTAAACTATTCCACTTCAAATTATAATTTATTTTAAATACCTTTTACCGTAATGTGGGATGAAGTTAAGCATAAAAAGTTTATCCAAAAAGTTGTTCAACCAGTGGAGATTGATATTACACAATAGGACTAAATGTTGAAAATAAAATCACGTGGTGCACTCACACAGTTTATACTGGTTCATACATCACAATATAATCAAGTAACACAAATTTATAAAAACAATATATATGTGATAAATAAAAATACATGTCAGTTGAATTTGTATTATAAGAAAATAAACTGCATAATATCTGAGGATCACAATTATTTTAATTAAACTTCAGGTTATGGGCCCAGGTTTTGAACTGTGCAAGATATAAAATAGTGCCAATAGAAGATGAGTAATTCGAATATGAATTATAGAATTGAACCTCTGAAAAGAGACAATTACGATACGAGGAAAGTACAAGCTCAAGCTATTTTAATCATAAATGGTCTATGGGGTTACGTATCTGGAACAAAAGTAAAACCTTCAGAACCAAATGAAATTATTTTCTGGGAAGATTCTGATCTAAATGTAAGATCTGATTTAATGTTAATTATTTCCCCTAGTGAGCTTAAACAAGTCAAAAATGCTAAAACATTAAAAGAGGTCTGGGATACTTTACTAAGTATATATCAAAGTAAAGGTTCTGCCCGAAAAGCTGTATTAAAACGTTTAATATTACATAAAATGAAAAATTGTGATGATTCACGTGACCATTTAAATAATTTTTGTGATACCGTAGATAAACTGCATAATTTGGGTGTTGAGATTAACGCTGATCTTCTGAGTGTTATGATGTTGTACAGTCTCCCGTCATCATTTGAAAACTTCAGAATAGCTGTTGAGAGCAGGGATACATTACCATTCTTTGAAGATCTAAAAGTGAAAATAATTCAGGAAAACGAAGCAAGAAATGCAAATTCAAACAGTTCAACAAATGAAGGTGCATTTTATATTAATCCCAAGAATCCACATCAAAAACATTTCTGGAATAAATCTGGTAACGTATATCAATCTAATTTAAATCTAATTATGGTAACGCTTATCAACACAATAAAACAGCTACTTTTAAATACAAATGTTATCACTGCAACAAATTGGGTCACAAATCCAAAGACTGTAGAAAAAAACAGTCAAGTTTTAAAATTGAACATGAAAGTCTAACAACATCGGAGTATAAACTAAAACCATCAACCTGGTGTTTAGGTAGCGGCAGCACATCGCACATGTGTTTCCAAAAATGCAATTTCATTGATATAAACGATAATTTCAAATATAATAAACTAAAATTGGCTTGCGAAAGACAAACTGCTTCAATAAATGGCACTGGCTTGATAAGATTAGAGAACAAAGTTAATAGAGCAATTAGTTTACCAAACACTTTGTATGTACCTAGTCTAAATACTAATTTATTGTCAGTTAGTAAAATAACAGATAAAGGCTTTGACGTAATTTTCAAAAAGAAAAAAGCTGCTGTTTTAAGTAAATAAAATAAATAAATATATCATCACGGCATATTGCCCATTGCTGGGTGTGCCAATCTGCTTTGTACGCAGGAGTCGGTAATGATGATGACGGTGACGCCTGGTAAACGCCCGCACGGTACAAATATGTCATCTGTTTTAAATGAAAATGATGTTATTTTAGAAGCTAAACGATCAAATGGCCTTTACTATTTTAACAACAAATTATGACATGGCATAAGAAATTAGGTCACATGAGCGAAAGTGACTTAAAATTTGCAAATCAAAATAAAATTTTGAAACGGTTAATTTTTAATAAAAATGATAAACTAGGAAATTGTGAAATATGTATTAAAGGAAAAATGACACGTTCTCTCTTTCCTGTCAGAGAAGATGTCAGAACATCTAGAGTTCTAGAAGTTATGCATTTAGACGTTTTTGGTCCAGTAAGGACATATTCACATGGGGGTGCAAGATATTTTGTAACTTTCATAGATGAATATTCACGTTATTGTAAAATTTATTTCTTAAAACATAAATATGAAGTTTTAGATAAATTTAAATAATTCAAGAATGAAAGCGAAAGAATATTAGAAATGAAAATAAAATATTTACAGAGTGACAATGAAGTATCTGAATATCGAAATCAGGAATTTGATAAATATTTGAGAGAATGTGGCATAAGAAGAAGACTAGCTACCCCGTATACACCTCAGCAAAATGATTTAGCTGAACGAAAAAATAGAACACTTGTGGAAAAGGCACGATGTCTTTAATAGAATCGAAATTACCTTTATCATTTTGAGCTGATGCAATAAATAGTGCGAATTATATTTGCAATAGAACGCCATCAAGGAGCATAAACGGAGAAACTCCATTCTATAGATGGGTTAGAAGATTACCGTCTGTTAGGCATTTCCAAGTTTTTGGTAGTAAAACGTTTGTCCCAAAGAAAAACCCAAATAGAGGAAAATTTGATGAAAAAGCAACCGAAGAAATTTTTGTTGGATATTCTGACATTAGCAAAGCTTATAGAATTTGGATGTCAAGAAAGAAGAAAAATTCAGGTAACACGAGATGTTAAAATATTAGACAAAATGTATGTTTCAGATATAAGACAAAATGAAATTTACAATTTTATGGCAGAATAAAATGAAGAAGAAAATAATTTAATTAATATATCAATAAATTATTCCAATAAAGAAGACAACTTAGAAAGAAAAGAAATAATAGAAAATATAATTGAAGAAGAAAACTACATCAACAAACCAAGCGAAGATGCAGATAACACCGAAGATTTAGACGAAGAGATTCAAAAAAATAATAGACCAGAAAGACAGTAAAAAGCCACCAATATGTACAAAAGATTACTCTATGTTAATTAATTATGACGAAGATTTGCAAACTGAACAGCCAGGCGAATGAAATGAAGCAATAAAAGAAGAAATTAAAGCTCATTTAAAGAATGGGACATGGGTAATTGTTGAGAAGAAAGAAGATATAAATATAATTGTTTCAAAAATGATTTTAAAAAATAAATATAAAGCAAATGGAGAATTAGAAAGGAAAAAGGCACGATTCGTAGCAAGACGCTTTGCACAGCGTCCTGGAATAGATTGTCTACATACCTTCGCTGCTGTTGCAAAATTAAGCTCGATTAGATTGTTGTTAGCTACTGCAGTGGAAGAAAACTTAATTTTAAATCAAATGGATGTATCTACAGCATTTTTAAATGGTGATATAAACGAAGAAATCTATATACAGAAACCTAAAAATCTCGAAATATACTTACAAGAAATAATATTTGACAAAAATGAAGATTCCGAATTAAATTTGAAAGCAAGGAAAATGTTAAAAGATTTAAAAAGTAGTAAAGAAAAGGTATGTTTATTGAGAAAGGCACTATATGGCTTAAAACAAGCTGGTCGTCAATGGTTTTTAAAACTAGATGATTCCTTAAAGAAACTAGGATTTAAATCTTCCTATGCAGATCCTTGTAATTATATACTTTCGAATGGGGAAGAAAAAATAATAATAGCTATTTACGTGGATGACAGATTTATTGCATCGTCAAATCAAACGAAAATAAATGAAATAAAAGAAAAATTAATGAATATTTACGAAATAAAAGATCTTGGAAAATTACACTACTGTTCGGGAATATAATTTACTTATGAAAATGGAAAAATAGTAGCATCGCAGAAGAAATATATAAATGAAGTACTGAAAAAATTTAATATGGAAAATTGTAAACCTGTTTCTACTCCAATAGACTCAAGAATAAAACTGACAGGATCTGAATTAAAAAAAGAAATAAATTTCCCGTATCAAAATTTAATAGGATCTTCAATGTATTTAGCAGTTTCCACCAGACCAGATATTTCGCATGCAGTTAGTCATCTTAGTCAATTTAACTCATGCTTTAGCAAAGAACACTGGCTTGCTGCAAAACGAATTCTTCGATTTTTACAAGGAACGAAAAATCTGGAATTAACTTTTAAAAAGACCAATGAAGAATTAACTGGATTTGCAGGTGCAGATTGGGCAACATGCACACTAGATCGTCTTTCGTACACTGGATAGAAAACAGAAAACTGTAGAACTTTCCACAGCCGAGACAGAATATATGTCATTGACAAAGGCGGCTAAGGAAGCAATTCATATCAAACAATTGGCAAATGACATAGGCATGTCAATTAAAACTGTCAATTTATATAATGACAACCAAGCTGCCAAAAATTTGTGTGAAAACTCTGTAATTAGTTCCAGGTCCAAACATATTAGCATAAAAGAACACTTCATAAGAGAAGCTGTTGCCCGAGGTGACGTCGCCATCAGTTTTCGACCAACGGAAGATATACATCACCGAAGTCAACTTGGTTTAACAGAGATAGATCATGAATTGCATTCGTGAGGGGGAGTGTTGAAATTAAAATCAAGTGGTGCACTCGCACAGTTCATACATCACAATATAATAAAGTAACACAAATTTATAAAAACAATATATATGTGATAAATAAAAATACATGTCAGCTGAATTTGTATTATAAGAAAATAAACTGCATAATATCTGAGGACCACAATTATTTTAATTAAACTTCACTAAAACCAAACTGTGTAGAATATTATTAATACACATTTATACATTTTATTAGAAACTAAACGAAGAGCAAACCAATTTAGATTTTCAAAGTGTGGGTATATGTAAACACAAATAAAGTATAAATATAAAATATGACAAAATATTTATTTAATGAAAAACTAATTGACAAGAAACTCATAACAACGTAAAACATAATATAATCGTTATTTCTCTCGGCCGATTCTCGCCAAATCATTTTTCCTCCTGGCCAACTATCGCCACTACATAATCCCCCTGGTAGTCAGTGACTAACGATACATTGTTGGAGTTGCTTTGAATTGTATTTTGCGATTTGACTTCTTCTGGGGTTGGGTAGTAGACATGCCTAAATCATCTTCGGAAAGAGAATATAGCAAGGAGTTCACGATCAAAGGCAGTGTATTTTTGTTGCGCTGGACTTAACTTTTGAGAGAATAAGCTAAAGGTTGCTTGTTATTGTAGTGCTGTGCCTAGGTGATAATTCGATGTATCTGTAAAAATAGCAAAATATCGACGAAGCTGTTGAATGGTGTTTGGTTTTGGAATGTCTTGTATGGCTTTGACCTTGTCTTATTTTGGTTTGATTCCTTCGACTGACACAGTATATCCGAGAACGGATACTTCTGCATCACCAAAAATACACTTTGCTGGGCTAATGATCAGTCCGTAGTTACTCAGTTTCTGAAACAATGTAACAAGATATTTCTCATGTTCTTTTTCTGAAGATGATGCCACAAAAACGTCACCATTATAAGCGTAAGCGACATCCAAATCTCGTAGTACTTCATCGATGAATCTTTGAAATATCTGCGCGTGGTTTCTAAGTCCAAACCGCATTAAAGGCAATTTATAGAGTACGAATGGTGTCGTAATGGCTGTTTTACAGACGTCTTCGAGATGTACAGGATGATGATAAGCTCGTACGAATCTTCAATATGTGGTACAGGATAGCGGTCAGGAACAGTGCGCTGATTGAGTGCTCGTAGTCACTATAAGGGCACCATTCACTGTTATCTTTCTTTGAAACCATGTGTGGCGGTGAAGGCCATGGACTGTCAGAAGGTCGTGCAATGCAAGTTTTACCATTGCATCGAATTTACGATGTGCAACTTTAGCCGATCTGGGGCAAGTCGTTGTGGTTTTGCTGCGACTGGTTGTCTTAGTGTTGTCTTGATATGGTGCATTGTTGAATGTTTTGGTAACATTTTACAGAAACCAGGAGGTCTATCCAATTCTGGAAAGGACAGTATAAGTTGTCCATACTTACTAGCAACCGTGACTGTCACGCATTGTGTAGCCGATAATTTAGCTGATATGGAAAGAGTTGTCTCGCTGTCAATAAGCCGTCGTTTCTTGATGTCAACGAGCAATACGTAGAAAGACAGGAAATCTACTCCTATAATAGCCCTGGGAACTTCGGCAATAATAAATATCCATGTGAAAACCCGTCGGAGCCTGAGATTCAAATGTAGCGTCAAGAAACCGTAGGTTGAAATTAGATAACTGTTTGCTACTATAAACTCATAAGAACTCTTTTGAATGTTTTTATAAAAATGTCTAGGAAGAACACACACATCTGCGCCAGTGTTTATTAAAAACTGTCGTTTTGAAACACGATCAGTAATTATCAGGCGGCATGAGCTTGTTGGGCTGTTGTTTTCTGCTGCATTTAACAGCTGCCCTCCACGTTTCCCTTCAAGTATTCACATGGCTGCTTGAATTTATACGCTTTGTCACAAAATTTACAATGATACCAAGAAAAAAGTGACGTGGAACTGGAACGTGGACTTGGAGATCCATACCTACGTCGAGAATGGCTCCGCGAAGGACATTGTAGCACAACAATCTGCTTCTGCAACTCATATATTTTTCGGAGCAACTCAACTGTCATGTCTACTGTCTTGGCTGTAATAGCAACTTATGTTGTTTGAGATGTAATTTTCATTACCTTACTTGCCAGACGTGCAACGCTGTCTGTATTAGCTTCCACTTGAGTAGCTAAAATAGCTTGGACTTGATTTGGAAGTCGGCTGGAACACAGAGTATGAAGCAGCGATTCTGAAATTGTATCACCACCAAGATCTCGTAGACGTCGAAAAAACTGTGAAGGTTTTCTATCTCCAAGCTCTTCACATTAAAGTTATTGATGAGTTTTCTGCTCCTGAGTAGCCGATAATCCCACGATCAATTCTTTTTTAATTGTATCATATTTTTCCTTTACAGGAGGAACAATAATAATGTCTTTCACTTCACACGCGTATTTAGCATCTAAATTGTCCTTCTAATTGTCCAAACCACAACGCAGGATATGTAGGCCAACAGAGCGACATTCGTATCGTTATACGGTTCACTTGTCCTTCTGACCCTTCCGTTGTCACTTGTCCTTCTGAACCGCCCATTATCACATCGTAAAAAAACTGTTTATGAATCATTATAACGATATTGGCATGTCGGTTCGTACGTCAAGGTTACCAAATTTGTGGGAATATGTAAACAAAAATAAAGTAAAAATATAAAATATGACAAAACATTTATTTAGTGAAAAACTAATTGACAAAATCTCATAACAACATAAAACATAATATAATTTTTTCTCTCGGTCAACTCTCGCCAAATCATTTTTCCTCCTGGCCTACTATCGCCACTACAAAAGCATAAATTTGAAAGATTAAATGGTCAGAAATTCAAGAATATTTTTATAATAAAAGTGCCTTTATTATAAAAGTGAGCTTGTAATACGGGCCTAAGATATTATTCTTGCAACAAAATATATGCATACACGCAATATATATATATATATATATATATATATATATATATATATATATATATATATATATATATATATATATATATATGCAATATTATTAATTTTTGCATACACGTGTTCGTTTTTGGAGGCTCACCAATGGGATCTCAGAAACTATGATATAAGAAAGTCAGTTAAATTAGGGCAAAGTTTCCCCATTAGTAGACCATTTTAAAGATGTATTTATTTTTCTCGAAAAATTGTCACTTGATAAATGTAAAAATTGCAATTTTCCTGAATTTCATTTTTAAAAATAACTTCTAAATAAATAAATATATCATCACGGCATATTACCCATTACTGGGTGAGCCAATCTGCTTCGTACACAGATTTCGGTAATGATGATAACATAAATGACTTCTAAATAGGGAATTTTGGTTTTCACTTCTTTAGAACACTTTTTTATTTTCTTTCGAATGATTTTCTTGTTTCCTTTTAGTTTATTTTTTAATGGAAAAGAAAAAGTGGAAATGGATATAAAAGTGAACAGACAAAGAGACGATATGTTGAGGTTAGCAGAATAACAAAGAAGAGCTGGGAAATTTACTAAACGAAATGTAGGAAACTCTTGCTAATCACATTAATTTGTAGCTGAAAGTATGGACGGAGTAAGCTTATGTCTCTGAAAACAGAGAATTAAGGACTAGCGGAAGTGCCTAACAATGAGTATAATCTCTATCACACAACTTTTCCATGTTGAATTTAAATATTTATTATATTACACAATTTATGAATTTTCATACTAAATCAACTTTTATGTCTCTTTTTTTGTAACTAAGCTGTTGCTTCTGTTCGTAATTGTTAAATTATTGTATAGCTCCTGAAAAAGACCTTTGGAGGGTCGAAACGGTCGAGATTAAATAATAAATAAAGTGGCTGAAATCCAGAAACTCTTCTCATTTTATCGCCAACCCAGCCAAGAAACAACCCTTTTTCTCGAAAACAAACAATTCGAACAGAATTTGTGTACTTTTGCCATGACGACCATCGTAGTTAAACAAGGTGCATTGTCTTGATGTAAGAGCACTTCTTCTATTATATAATTTCTGATTTAAGCTTGTTATGTAATGGTGCATATAGCACTTCCCCGTTATCTTATAAATATTGATTCAAATGCGTTTTTGGTCCAAAGTAAGCAAGCGCAACACCCTACGCGCATTCAGTTTTCTCATGTTAACTTCTTTATGTAACATGATAATGGACTTTATTTGATATGCCCACCGCTTCTGCTATCTCTCTAGCCTTAATTCCACGGTCATTCAGTATCGTTTGGTAAACTTTTTCAATGTTATCGGTGGTGGTCGCGGGTGTTGGCTATCCCGAACTCTCATTATCAACCAAGCTGGTACGACCACATTTAAACTCAGCTGTTCATATTTTCACGGTGGTAAATGGTGAAGCAAAATCACCATAAACAACATTCCACTCGACTTTAATTTGCGTAGTCGTATTGCCTTTTAAATGCAAGAATTCAATTAAAGCACGATAATTATTTCAAACAACCCTAACATGTTTTGATTTGGCTGCATGGGCCTCCGCTATTGTGAACCAAATCAAACTCTTACAAATTCAATCTTACATATCTACGTTACGTCGATATTCTTGGACGCACGGCAACCATTACTGTTACAGTATCTATAAATAAACACCGTGGCCATAGGCGCCGACTTTTGGATTTTCGTGTGGGGGCTGAAAAGAGGCAACAGAAAATTTACTAAATATTTTTTTTCTAAAATTGGCACCTACATAAATAAATAAAATTGTAGAAAAGATGCTAATTTATCGTATGACATAATATCTAACTAATTTTTTTAAAAATCTTGACTTTTATATTTACCTCGAAACTCAACATAAGACAGATAGAACATAAATTTCAGTTGTATGTATTGAAATAGTTTGAATACTTGATTTTAATATTCTTTTAAAATGTTCTGTTTATAATGTAACTATAGAAACAATAAGTATTGTTGATATGAAAGGTTGAAAAATATGTATGTCAGCTTAAAGGAAAAATATTAAAAGTTAAAATCTTGTTTGATTGTGTATTTCTTGGTATTTTGGCTCACATCCATGTTTTGATTTGGCTGCATGGGCCTCCGCTATTGTGAACCAAATCAAACTCTTACAAATTCAATCTTACATATCTACGTTACGTCGATATTCTTGGACGCACGGCAACCATTACTGTTACAGTATCTATAAATAAACACCGTGGCCATAGGCGCCGACTTTTGGATTTTCGTGTGGGGGCTGAAAAGAGGCAACAGAAAATTTACTAAATATTTTTTTTCTAAAATTGGCGCCTACATAAATAAATAAAATTGTAGAAAAGATGCTAATTTATCGTATGACATAATATCTAACTAATTTTTTTAAAAAATCTTGACTTTTACATTTACCTCGAAACTCAACATAAGACAGATAGAACATAAATTTCAGTTGTATGTATTGAAATAGTTTGAATACTTGATTTTAATATTCTTTAAAACTATAGAAACAATAAGTATTGTTGATATGAAAGGTTGAAAAATATATATGTCAGCTTAAAGGAAAAATATTAAAAGTTAAAATCTTGTTTGATTGTGTATTTCTTGGTATTTTGGCTCACATCCATTCCATTAACAAAGTTAACAGGTTATGGGCCCAGTAACGTGTCAGTAAACTATCTTTTGACAATTTAATGTGATTGAGCAAAAATAAATTAAACATGGATTTGAAGCATTTTCAAATACAAAAGTTCAACGGTAAAAATTTCCAATTATGGAAATATCAAATGGAAATTATATTATATTATATATATATTATATCTGAATCTAATCTAATTGGGTTATAAATGGAACAAAGAGTCGTCCAGTGGAATTACCTGAAACACAAGAGTGGGATAAACTTAATGCGAAAGCTATGCTACTCATTTCCTCCAGTATGGAATATGAACAGTTACAAACAGTAATAAGTTGTCATACAGTAAAAGATATGTGGAGTCGAATAAAAACGATACATGAGCAAAGATCGTCAATAAATAAAATGCAACTTAAACAGGAATTTTTTAGTTATAAAATGTTTACCACCGACAGTATTGCTCAACACTTAAGCAAAATAGACTCATTAGTACAATCTCTTTCAGATATAGGTGAAGGAGTATCTGAAGTTGATAAAATTGCCAAAGCTTTAGGAAGTTTACCACTAAAGTTTAACAATTTCATTACTGCTTGGGACTCATACGACGAGCAGAAACAAACTTATGATAATTTAACTGCACGAATACTAAAAGAAGAGCAGCGATTGTCGCAATCAGAAGAAATGGAAACAGCTTTTTCTGCATTAAAAATTAAAAAGGATAAGAAGACAAATAGTAATCAAAATTCATTTCAGAATAAGAAAAATATAGAATGTTTTTATTGCAAAAAGAAAGGTCATTTCAAATCTGAGTGTTGGAAAAGACAAGCAACTTAAAACAGAATAAATAAAAACAAGACTGAAGACAAAACAAATCGTCATACAGCTTTAAGTGTCGAACTTAAAAATATGAACTTACCAGTAAGTGAAGACGATTGGCTAGCGGACAGTGTTGCATCCAGACATATGTCTTAACGAAGAGAATAGTTTACAACAGTTTTAGAATTTGAAAATAATTCAACTATGGTACAAATAGGTGACAATACACAAATTAAAGTTAAAGGTTTTGGTTCAATAGAAGTTCTCGCCTTGATCAAGGGCAAGTGGGAGCTAAGAACTATTGAAAATGTTCTATATGTCCCTAGTTTACGAAAGAATTTATTTTCAGTGGGAGCACTGACAAGTAGAAACTTTAAGGTAACATTCAGAGAAAATAATATGGAAGTCTATAGTAACAAACTATTAGCTACTGGAATAAAACTAGCAAATCAATGTTATAAATCTTATTTAAAACTGTAATAAAGGATCCAGATCAAGCTAATGTGTCAATTTCAAATACAATTATGTCATGGCACGAAAAATTAGGACATGTCAATTTTTAATCTTTAAAGGAAATGGCAGATAAAGTAATGATTCCCGGACATAAAATAAAAACGACTGAAAATTTGTTTTGTGAACATTGTAAACAAGGTAAATGCCATCGACTTCCTTTTCACAATAATCCTAATCGAGCTCATAGTCCAGGTGAGTTTATTCATATGGACCTTTGTGGTAAAATGTCTAGTCCATCTCTTGGTGGAGCTAATTATTTTATATTATTTAAAGATGACTGTACATCTTACAAGATGGTATATTTCATGAAACACAAATCTGATGCTTTCTCAATATTTCTCCAAGTTCACAGGCTAATAGAAAATCAAACTGGAAACAAGCTCAAAAGAGTAAAGAGTGATAATGGCAAAGAATTTGTAAATGAACAGTTTAGAAGATACTTTGAAGAAAAAGGAATTATACATGAATTTACAGCGCCATATACTGCAGAACAAAATGGTAGAATCGAACGAATGAACAGATCAGTAGTTGAAGGGGCCAGAACAATGCTTTCTGCAGCAAATGTTCCTACAAACTATTGGGCTAAAGCTGTCAATACGTGTGTATATACGTTAAATAGAAGACCTCGTAACTTAGATAAGAAAATTCCGTATCAAATGTGGACAGGAAAGCAATCTACATTAAACCACTTGAAGATATTTGGTACAGAAGTTTACGCACATATACCTAAACAGCGGAGGTCAAAAGTTGACAGTAACTCAGAAAAACTTATCTTTGTAGACTATGATACAGACAGTAATAATTATCGTTTGAATGATCCGAAAACGTCAAAAGTAACAGTTACTAGAGACGTCATTTTTATGGAGAATAAGCAGATGGAAATGAAAGCCGATAATAATTATATAACTTTATTTACCGAAAAAGAAAATCAAGGGAATAAACAGAGGAAAGATGAACAAGTAAAACCAGAAGAAGTGACTGAAGAGCCACAAAAACGAATACTTAGAGATCGTAGTCAAATTCGTAAACCTTTCCTGTGTAAAGAAGAATTTATACTAGCCTGCGCATCAATAATTTCAGAATATCCAAGAACATTTGAAGATGCAATGAAAAGCAAAGATTCTCAAAAATGGAAGTTAGAAATGGAAGAAGAAATAAAATCATTAAAAGAAAATAATACTTGGACTCTTCAAAAACTTCCTGAAGGACGAAATACACTTGGATGTAAATGGGTTTATAAAATAAAGTACAAAACAGATGGATCTATAGATCGCTATAAAGCAAGGCTGGTTGCGAAAGGTTATTTACAAGAAAAAGGCATTGACTATAGTGAAACTTTTTCACCTGTTGCACGATATGATTCAATTCGTACACTACTGACGATAGCAACAATAGAAGATCTAGAAATAGAACAATTTGATGTAAAAACAGCCTTTTTATATGGTGATTTAAAGGACGAAATATACATGGAACAGCCGGAGGGATTCGAGGAAAAAGATCCTTTCTTTTGTATGTAAATTACACAAAGGTCTCTATGGATTAAAACAAGCACCTCGTTGCTGGAATGAAAAATTTGTCAATTTTCTAAAACTCTTCAACTTCAAGCAATTAGAAGCAGATAAATGTGTATTTAAAGGTGAGATCGAAAACGAAATAATTTATATAGCACTATATGTCGATGATGGACTTGTAATGATTAAAAATGAAGAAATCATTCATACTTTACTTGACAAATTCAAACAGAAATTTGAAATTAAAATCAGTGATCCTGAAATTTATGTTGGACTTTAAATTAAAAGAGATAGAAAACTCAAAACAATGTTTGTTCATCAGAGTAATTACATTTGCAATGTATTGAAGAAATTTAACATGCAAGACTGCAAATCAAATGCTACACCTGCTGTTCCAAACGTTTATTTAAGTACGAGACAGTGTCCAGTAGCAAAATCTGAAATTGATGAAATGAAAAATGTATCTTTTCGTGAAGCTGTTGGAAGTCTTATGTTTGCAGCAATTGCATCAAGACCAGATATACTGTATGCCGTCAGTCAAATCAGCAGATTTGTAAATAACTCCGGAATAGAACATTGGAAAGCAGTAACACGTATTTTTTGTTATCTCCAAAGAACCAAAAATTATGGAATAAAATATAGCTCTGAAAATTTTAATCTGAAAGTTTATTCAGATGCTGATTTTGCTGGATACATAAGCATTCTAGGAAATGGACCTATCACTTGATCATCTAAGCTACAAAAATGTGTAGCACGTTCTACTACAGAAGCAGAATATGTGGCAGCATCTAACGCATCGCAAGAAATTGTATGGCTACGTTCTTTGTTTCAGGAACTGCAAGTACCAGTGTGCCAACCAACATCATTGTTTATGGATAACCAGAGTGCCCTTAGATTCATAAGCAACGCAGAACATCACAATCTGACCAAGAACATCGATGTTCGATAGCATTATGTAAGAGAATGTGCTTTCACCAATGTGCTAAAACCGTTATATATACCTTCTGGTAAACAACTAGCAGATTTCTTAACTAAAGCACTTTCTCATGTAAAATTTAAAGAAAATTGTAAATCATTATCAATTTGTAATGTAGATGCAGAAAATTAAAATCTTGGTATTCAAAAGTGGGAGTATTGAAATAGTTTGATTACTAGATTTTAATATTCTATTAAAATGTTCTGTTTATAATGTAACTATAGAAACAATAAGTATTGTTGATATGAAATGTTGAAAAATATATGTCAGCTTAAAGGAAAAATATTAAAAGTTATAATCTTGTTTGATTGTGTATTTCTTGGTATTTTGACTCACATCCATTCTATTAATAAAGTTAACAGTATGTATGTTGACTATGTTTAGTTAATTTGATACAACAAGTAGGAAATCTTATATAATAAATAATAGAATAGGCATACATTGTTACTTTATATAGGTAATTGATGTATTAAAAATATTTCAAAATGAGTGTACTTTTGTTTGTAGGGGCAGAACTCCTGCAGATTATTCCGTGTGCGGGCGAACCCCCCCCCTCCTATTTTTCCGTGTGGGGGCTCGAGCCCCGAAGCCTCCACGTAGTCAGCGCCTATGACTGTGGCTCTTATTACGAGCGCACTTTTATGGAATGCGCTTTTAAATTATATTCTTATGAAGAGGGTTATCGCCAGCATTAACATTTTCCATTTTTTTTATTAACAGAAAAATTTACCAATAATGAATATGAGATAAGATTTTGTTTCTTTTTCTTATATTTTGTTCTATTTCCTACCGTAATTTTATTGTTTTTTTTTTACTGATTATAACTAAATACAGTTGTAACTCTTTAATCCGAACTAATAATTGCAAAAATTGATCCGGATTGTCGAAATGTTTGGATTATGTCTAAGAATTTCCACATTCTCACAATAAAAAATGCTTTATTTTCCAATACAAAATTAAAAATCTGATGTGGCCAGCATATTACCTTCCGTCAGTTCTATGTATTTTGTACAAATTTCATACGGAAAGTTCCTTGCAAAATTAAATATTCTATTTCTTGTACATTACCTTCTGGCAGTTGCATGTATTTTATGCAAATTTCATACAGAAAATTATTATTTTGTGACGATTTCTATATACAGTGTAATGTATCTGCAGAAATAAAAGATTTATTATTATTATTTCTTGTACATTACCTTATAGCAGTTGTATGTATTTTATACAAATTCCATACAGAAAGCAAAAGATCCTATACCTATTTCCAGTAAAATTATAAGACAAACACACATGTAAATTTCACTTGACACTGACATCTTTCAATCAAAATTTTCTTAATATAGTAGCTGTTTCCACAGCTATGGCTACTTTATGAAATTTAATTTCTTTATAATTTTTTAACTCTATATCCATTTAATATTAGGTATACAATGCAATCAAATCGTATAGAAAATAAAATATTCTTTACTATTTATAATAACATTAAATGTGAAAAAATGATATTTAACATAGTTTTTTCAAAAAAAAAAAACTAATAAAATCTTTAAATTAACCAAAATCTAATCAGCTCTTCGCATGGATGTAACGAAGAGAAATACGAAAGAATTATAATTTTTAGAATTGTAGTATGGAAGTTATCGTAGACGAAAATTTTGTTACACACACACACACACACACACACACACACACACACACACACACACACACACACACACACACACACACACACACACCCGGACACACATACATACATACATACATACATACATACATACATACATACACACACACATACAGACATCATCGTAGAAATAGTAAAATCGTATAGTAGGGACCCTAAAACGTGCTTATTCATCAAAAACTCACCACCGAATTTTTTGACCAAAGACAATACCTTCCTTACCTAAAGGTGACGGAAGGTAAAAAACAACTGTACCTACTACATATGAATAACAAAATAAAGTACATATAAGCATATTACATAATTACAAAATTAAAGTGAATAGTAAATCTAAGAAACTGTGAAAAATTCGGTGATTTTGCTGTTTGATATTCGCTTCTTCTGTCTTTTTAGCTCGTTTCTTCATTTACGATAGACTTAGAATGTGGTGTTCCGATTCATCATTTTCTTCAGCTCACTTTAAACACGTTTCAAAAATTCTGACTGCTTCTTTGTGCTTTAAATGTCCTGGTATCACTTCTACTTCTTCATCGGAGCTTGATTCATTCTGAATATGTTCGAAAAATCCGTATCATTTGTAAATTCATATGATTCTTCATGTCCGATAGCCCATTCAAGAGCTTCTTGTCGTGTGACATCTTTAGAAATTTGGTTTATTAATGCAGTAACCTCGTGTAAGAAGTTTAGTCCAGGACTTTTAGATAAGTTTCGACCTCACACCTTCCCATAAATAAATAAATAAAATATATATATATCATCACGGCATATTACCCATTGCTGGGTGTGCCAATCTGCTTTGTACGCAGATATCGGTACTGATGATGACATATTTGTACCGTGCGGGCGTTTACCAGGCGTCACCTCACGGGCACTAATTGCTGGCGTGGAGAGTGCACCACAGGGGTCAATTTAGTGCCATTTAAAATTCGAAATATTTGGCATCGGTCGGGATCGAACCCGGTTCTCCAGATTCGCGACCTGACACTCAGGCACGTGGCCACGAGACCCCATCCTCTTGTTAATCCAATAAAAATATATTTCAAATTAACTTTCTTCAATTCTTCAGACATACCTGCACCTTCGAAAGAGACAATATTTTTTTAAAAGCCTCTTGCGGTAATTTTACTTGATCGCTTCAATCACATTTTGGTCCATCGGTTGCACTAATGGAGTTACAATTGGCGAAAAAAAAAATTACAATAATTTTTTTGCCTTCAGAACATAAGTCTTCAGGGTGTCCTGGGGCATTGTCTGAAACCAAAAGTGCCTTGGCTTCTAAATTCAGCTGTTTCATTTTTTGTTCGCACTACTGGAACAAAATCTGTGTAAAACCAGTCCTTGACAAGTTCTTTGGTAACCCAGGCTCTTTTCTGTCCTTGGTACCTCACCGGCTGCGGTTCATTTCCAAAAACCTCGTGGCTTTTGAGATTTGCCCTCTACAAACAATCTCATTTTATGTGTGCCAGAGGCATTACATCAGGGCATAAATGTAACTTGTTCTTCGCTCATCTTTCTACCTGGAACTCATGTTTCAGCTTGGTGAGCAAGTGTTTTTTGAGGAAGTAATCCGGAGTTAGCTTTAAAGTTGTCATCGTTGTGAGTCTGTCCATAAAAGAATAGTGCTTTTTCAAACAAAATTTCTCCCGATATGAGTACACCTAAAATCATTAAATTCTGTGTTAAAAAATCATACATATGGACATAGTCAATCATCTTTACACCTCTAGATCTTTGCTGTAAAATCCAGGTATAAACCGTTTTATCGACTTCTGGATATGCACTTATTTTCAACGATTTTCGTTTATTGATTAAAAAACTGGCTGAGGTGTAATTTTTGTTAAACTAGTCAATGTTGTACCCGCCTCTAAACTCTTATTAATCTCGATCTTTTCTTTAATCGATAAAGTAATTACTTTCTTTTGGAAGTCATCTTAGCTTTAAATTGCAGTGCAAACTTTACTCAGTAACAGAAAAAGGTCTAATAACAATGAACACTAAACAGAGCAGTTCTTAGAGAATATGAAATCAAGGGATTTACTTATTTAGGTAGCAGAATAAGAGAATATGAAATCAAGGGATTCTCTCATTTAGGTAGCAGAATAAGAGAATATGAAATCAAGGGATTCCCTCATTTAGGTAGCAGAATACGTGAATCTACAAGATTCCCTCATTTAGGTAACATAGAACATGAATCCAAGTGGTTTCCTTATTTAGGTAGCAGAAATCACTTTGCTATTCGGATTAAGGAGGCGTTGTTTGGATAATGGCTCCGAGTTGTCGCTGTTCGGATTACTGGAGGTTCGAATTATAGCCTGTTTGGATTAAAGATATCTTACTGTATTTCGGATAATCTATTTTTCTAAAAACTATAATATATTAAAAACTATTTATTAAGTTTTAGCAAAAACACATTTTTTATGTATTTTTGCATTGTTTGAAATAGGTTGTAAGTAAAAATGAAAAAAATATTAGTGAGTAATTAAATAACGATGCAAAACGATCATGGCTTCTCCATATGAGACGCCACGTCTAAATAAGTAGTATCCGCATACCAAGTCTCAAAATTTTAGTGCAACTACGAGTATACCCCGTTCAACGAGAGAACGTACCTGATCACAAGCCAAATTTGTATTATTATTTCATTCTTACCATAAATTTTAAAATAATGACTTCCCCTTCTCAAATTTTATAGTTGCCTGCGCGAAACAGAAAATCTCTCTCTCACTGAACAAAGTACTCGTATAGTATCATAAATCTGGTGCTGTAACTCTGTAATAATTTATTTTTAGACTCAGACTTTTTTTAACTTCTTTTTGAACATGATGTCCTTTAAATATTTAAACGTTATATTTTAATACCCTGTATATGACTCAAACTACCTCCTGTATTAATATTATTTTCTGACGCCCCTATTTGGCTGTTGCTATAATGTTTGTACGAGACAAGGAGAGTCGGGAAAGAAGAAAATTGTAGGCTTCAAGTTCTAGAAAATCCCGGTGCTTCTAAATAATGTTAAAGATAAATTGAAAGGACAAAATGGCGATTCGAGGAACCGACAAGTTTGTGGCATTAAATTATACTGACACGTGATCGATTTATTGGTCATTCATTGTCTCAACAGACTATTTATTGTTGATAGTAGAAGACGTGAATGTATGTCGCAACCTGCGAAATCATGTCAAAAATATATTCGGCCGATAATGTTGCACCAGGATTGCGCGCCGCGAACTAGATAGAGATAAAAAGAAAGGCGAAAAGACAATAAATGAAGAGTTGCTTCATCTGCTAACTGCTGCAAACCAACCTTATGATTGTAAAATGAAGAAACAGAGTTCTTATGTACTTACAAATTAATTGTTACGTTAAAAAGCAGACTGTTAGGAATTTAAATTGGCGCCGGGTATTACGCAAAGCAATTTTTATCCAGGTGAATACTTTGCAGATAGTCTGCTTTACATCTTTTTGTTTATTGACCAAGAGATAAAAGTATAATGTAAGATATTCTACACGATTTATTTTTTGAGAATTCCATTTTTATCGAAATATTGACAAATGAACGCAAATATTTCATACCTATCTAGTTTTACATTAACAAGGAATAATAATAAAAACATGCTAATAATAGAACCAATGCTGAGTGACCGCCAATCAGATAAATACGCTAGAATGTACATCAGACAGTTTGTTTCTAAAATATTTTAATTCAAAAAGAATTTTTTTGAAATTCGAAAAATTATGGCCATTCATTGAAAAATTGAGTCTGTTGAATATTGAAGTGTAAATTTTTAGTGCCATTGGCCGACAATATTTTATTTACTGAGTAACTCATGTTGCTACATTTACAGTTTAATTTCTAAAGCCATTACTGTTTGAAACATATCATTTATTAGATGATAGGGACGCATGTCCACAAAAAATGCTAAATCAGTCAACCAGTTTTGATTTGCCAATTTTGGAAAATGTTTTCTTTTTGAGTCTATAAAACACTTTAATTCATTTCTCAAATCCCAGAAACGTGTACGCAATACGAGCCGCAAGAAATGGTTTTTTTGTGCCAGATGTGGCCACCAGGCTGCGGGTTGAATACTCCTGGTGTATTATTAGATTATAAACAATAAGTATGTGACTATCGGGTTGCATGATAAAATGTCTTTACTTTTTTCCATAAATTCGGTTTGCTACATGTGCTACACAGTGGTCCCCAAAGAATCGAATATACAGTTGGGAAGACGAAATGTGTTTTTATTTTAAATGCGCTTATCCAATCTCGACTCATCGAAAGCGAACTACATTTGCCATATTCATAGACTTCAAGCAAGCCTTCGATTCAGTCACACACACAAAGCTTTGGAATAAAATATTTCAACTAGGAGTAAGTGCAAAATTAGTTCGACTATTAAAAAACATCTATAAAAATGCAAATATAACCATAAGTACGAACCAACAAAAATCAAATCCCATCAATGTGAACAGAGGTGTCCTACAAGGTGATTCACTGAGTCCCCTCTTGTTCAACCTCTTTATTGCGGACATTGAACATTTTTTCAGAGAACAAGGACACAAAGGTCTTTTCATCAACCACCACAGTGACATCTTAATGTTGCTATACGCCGACGATCTAGTTATACTTTGCAACTCATCAACAGATGTACAAAACAAACTGACGTGTCTCAATAAATACTGCAATAATAACGACCTCAACATCAACTGCAAAAAAACGAAAGTCATGCAGTTCTTCAGAGGAAGACCACAGCCAATAAACGTTAGCTTCTCTTGTCAAAACACGATCATAGAAGTAGCAAATGATTACACATACTTAGGCCTACTATTTACCAGCTCAGGTTTATTTAATCAAGCGAAGGACGACATAATCAGCAAAGCCAGACGAACTGCAGGTAGCGTCAAAGACCTAATGGCTACAACAAAAACAAAATCTTGGGAGACTAGACAACACCTATATAGAACCGTAGTCCTCCCCACATTACTATATGCCTCAGAAATTTACAGCCTTCAATATGTTGAAAACCTCGAAATCCTACAGGTTGGCTTCTTTAAACAAATTTTCAACTGGCCTCGATGTACGCCTAACTACATAGTGCGCACCGAAACTAAGCAGGCGAAACTAGAAGGACTAATCTTTAAACGCACATTAAACTACTTAAAAAAGCTATTTCTCATGAATAATAACAGATACCCTAAACTATGCTTTGACAAACTAATAAAACTAGACAAAAACAAGAACAATATCCCAAAATTCAACTGGGCAACGCAAATCAAAAAGATGTTCCCAAGGATAGATTGTGCAGACATTTTTGACCAGCAAAGTTACACTGCTCTAAAAAACTCAGAAGAAAATATGACTAGAAAGTACAAACAAGTACTAAAGGATGAAGACAGAAACAGAATTATAGCGTCAACCTATAGCACTATATACAAAGAAATCTGCAGTGACAACGATCTGCTATATCTAAATATCGAAATAAACATAAATGTAACAAAAATAATTAGCCAAATCAGGGTAGCTTCCACACGCAATTCAGCCCAACTATACTACAAAGGAATAGCGTATAAATTTAGCGAAACCGATATCTGCTCCATCTGCAATCACCTAGAGACAGATAACCTTTACCACTTCTTCATGAGATGTCCACACTTCGAGTCGCCCAGACAAACATTCCTAGAGAAGTATCTACAAAATCCCAACGAAAACAACTATCTTAATCAAATCCTAAGACCACTCTCCCAATCTAAAATGTATGATATCTACAATTTCACTGTTTCAGCTCTCCAAATCAAATCTTTTGCCATGAACATGTAATGCACAAATTTCAGTACTACTGACAAACCAAGGCTCAAAGACTCAAACCAAATATTTACAATTAAATTCCATTTACATGTATGAATAACTACTATATGTATACATACGATCACTATATTGTATCCACTCTTTTGTATAGGCATTGCCTTTTTACATTATTATTATTATTATTATTATTATTATTATTATTATTATTATTATTATTATGGTTTTTTGTGCCAGATGTGGCCACCAGGCTGCGGGTTGAATACTCCTGGTGTATTATTAGATTATAAACAATAACTATGTGACTATCGGGTTGCATGATAAAATGTCTTTATTTTTTTCCATAAATTCGGTTTGCTACATGTGCTACACAGTGGTCCCTAAAGAATCGAATATACAGTTGGGAAGACGAAATGTGTTTTTAGGTGACACAATCAGTCCGCAAATTGCATATTCAGATAATTTTGGAAACTCGAGTTGTATATGTTAATAATATACAATAAATTTTTATAAAAAAATTACGAAATGTCAAGAATATTCGACCTTATTCTGTAATTCAATCGATAACTTTTATCGATCGATAATAAATTCTAGCCAATAATAATAGTAGACACTAAATAAAAAATGAAACTAGCAGATGCTACATTTGTTTCTATTTGTCAAAAATAATTATCGATCGAATACTATTATCGATTGAGTTACAGAATAGGGGTGACTACTTGTTTATAAACTCCATGGATGATATGATTACATATGATTCACTTGTTTGCGACCGAAATACGCAAAGCGTAGTGATTCGCGAAACACAACTTCGCAAAGCAAAAACCGATGAATTCTATTGTATTTGTTGTAGTGACAAGACATTTTTTCCTGAAAAGTTTCTACAATTTTGCCTTTACTTTTACTTATTTACATTTATTATCTACATGAATCTATTCTTTGCATCATAGTTTTATTTACAATTATTTTACCAGAATATATATTTTGACAATGGAACCATCATAAGAATATAAAAATATAAAAAAGTGACATTTGTAAGTTGCAACATATTGATTGTCAGTGAAGTTGTAATCGCTGCATTTGGGCAACGGTTTATACAGGCTAATCTTTCCACAACAGGAGCATGCGAGAGATGATTCAAGATAGTCAACCAGAAACATTGTCAGAAATATAAAAGTGCCACATATACTAATATATAAATTCCATTTTTGTAAATGTTTTTATTTTTAATAATATTAAAATGGATGCTCCTGATACGAAATAAATAAATAAATAATTTAAAACAAAAATTAAATTATTTAAAAATCGACGTGGTCAAATTTTTTTTTCCTATTTTTAATGCTGTGATAATTTGTCGACGTTGAATGTCGATTTCTCTGTTGAAGACAATGTTCAAAATATTGTAATATTGCAGGAAATTTTTGCGGGCCGATATAATATTTTCTAAAATAATTATATATTTCAGTGTTTTTCAAAATCCTTTGGAGATAGTCATTAACGATGTTGAAGAGAATTTATAATTTGCACTTCCTGATCTTCAAGCTAATTTGCTAATTATGTACTGAAGTCACTAGAAAAAATGAAAAATTGATTCAAATTTATGCATCAATGATTCTGCTGACCGCACCTTTCAAAAATTTAAAATTGCAGCAGGAATATTGTGTAAATTTTGGTAACACGTACTCTTGCAAAGAGACGTTTTCAAAGTTGAAACATATAAAATCAAGAAATCTACCGCGAATATTTGATCTCCATTTCGAAAAGGTTTTACAAATTGAAGACCTTGCTGCAAGAAGGAGGTTGTTCCAGAAGTCGTTGTTCAGAAATAATCGAAAAAAAAAACCGTTTTATTCCGACATTTGTAGTATAATGAAAGTATGAATATAAACTTTTATTTATAAAGGCAAAACTATAAATATCGAGTTCATAATAGTCCAAATAAAATTTATTACCAGAATATATCGCTACTTCAATTTTGCTAAAAAGTGGAGCAACCTCATTCTTGCTGCAAACTCATCAATTGTTACATCGTATTTCGAATCTCCAAACTCAAATTTGTTGGTACTACAGGTGCATTATGCGAAAGAAAAATAAGTATAATTTTAGTTTCTTTAGATTTATAATACAATAAGATTTCCAATAAGAATAAATTATTATTCGTGTATGATTAACAAATTTATGAACCATTGTTTTTGTACACAGATAGACACAGTAAAAAATATTAACACATTAATTATTTATTTACCTCAGGCATGATTACTTGACCAGTTCTTCACTTCAATCGTACAGACAGAATTTTGTTAGTGAACGCAATTTGCTTCATAATTCTGACTAAAAACATAGATGTTCTTCATAATGTTCTAAGAGTTTTGCTAGCTACTTGCTCATGAATCCTAATTTAATAATATTTAATTAAACTTAAAACTGTACACTTTCTGGCCATAAAAATAGAACTTTTTGGACAGAAAAAATCCATGAAAAAATTTCTGTACGTGACCGTCTATAAAATTCTATCTATAATTCTGTTTATAATTCTATTCAGAATTATGGATCGTGACATACGGGCTTTAGGCTGGGTTTAAGCAGCATGTAAAGTATAGAATTAATTTTAGCCACTAAATTACAAAACTAAATCAAAAGAAAGTGTCTACAGTTCCGAACGCGGAATCGTTTAACAAAATTAAAATCCCGAATGGGCGAAGTTAACGCAATTCCTTTAAATGATGTCTTTTATGCAGAAAATTAAAATTGAAAATTTTGTTTGATAATTCGTACAACTAAACTCTTATAGATGAAATTTAAATATAAAAATAAAATTTAGTATTTCAGAACGTTTCATTTTTACAGGTTGAGTTCTTCTTCTTAATTCAGTTTCATTAGTTTAATTCCTAAGTTTATTTACATAAACGCCGTTGTAGAACACTCACTACTATAACTATCACAAATCAGTGGGCTGCGGACATAGTGAGGAAAAGCACGAAACATAAGACATCTGTTCAGTACAATTAACAACTGTTTTATTACATTAATACTTTAATATTATACCTACATAATCATAGCTATTAGTCATATAATTAATTACACTTAATACACCCCCCATACGTAATAACTATTGTCATAATACTACATATCTTCCCCTTTTAATTATTTTCCTTTTGCTTTGATCTAGAACATTTTCTCCCACCTTGACCCTATTTAATAGAGCAACCTGCGCATCTTTATCAATACCGGATGGTTCACTAACTTGTTATTTCCCTTTAATCTTTTTTAAATATATAATATTTCTTCGGAGTTCTTGTCCGGTACTTTCGTCACGAACCTATACGTCGCCTTCGTTTTTGTTTATTGCTGTGAACGGGGTTGGATTATAATGCGGCGTGATTTTACTTTGTTTTATTATATTTTTGATATAAGCTTTATCCCCCTCTCGTAACTTGGCATACGTCGCTTTTTTTCCTATCGCTATCTTTCTGTTCTGCATCTTTGTCTCTTACTTCCTGATGGTATGTGGGTGTTGTTGAATCGCGTAAACTGGGAAGTTTGTCTCTAAACTGCCTTTCATAAAATAATTCAGATGGTGTTTTGCCGGTTACAGTGTGAGGAGTGCTGTTATACAACATTAGGTAATCGAAAAGATCTTGTTTCTAATTTCTTTTTTGTGCATTACTTATTTTGATTCTTTTTAAAACGTCGCGGTTTTGCCTTTCTACTTCTCTATTTTGTTGTGGCCAGTATGGGATAGTATGATAAATGGTAATGTTATTTTCTTTGCAGAATTGTTTCATTTTTTCACTCGTAAATTGTTTGCTGTTATCACAAGTTATTGATGACGGAATTTCTAGTCTGAAAATATCTTTTTTAGTTTATTTATGGTATTCGTTGCAGATATATTTTTCGTTATTTTGATTTCTTTATAACGGCTGAAATAGTCGACAATATTCAAAAGGTGATCGCCGTTCGGCAATGGTCCCATAAAATTCATGGCTATATCGATTAATTGCGTCTATTGGCATTTCTCATCGTTTCAGGGGATTCGGCGGGTTTGGGGCTGAAACTAGGATACATCCTTTGCAAGAGTTGACAAGTTTTTCCGTGTGTGGTAAATTGACCGCGCATAACTGATCGCCTGGAAAATTGAACGCCGCACAATTGACCGACAGGTAAATTGGTAGCCGCATATCTCACACTTGCTATCCAAATATTTAGAAGCTATAGATAAACCACTATAATACGAATTATTCTGTACTGAACATAAAAACAACAAAATTTATAAATAAATATATTTAAAAACAAAAAAAGCGCATAAAACTGAGTGTCATAACATAAAATAATTATATAAATAATACTCGTCAATAACAATAAATGTATCATATAAAATAATCGTCATACTACTTAAACATAATGAACCATACAAACAAAAAAAAAATTGTCAATAAACAATAATTATTAAAAATTGTAATTATGTGCCAAACCACGTAAATATTCAAATATATTTCGGTTATGATAATCATTTACAATTACTTCTTTACGTTTAGAACAATCTCGGTATTTTTTTCTCGACATGTTTTGTTTACAACCACTTACATGTTGTTCAATTTTGCCCACATTTAAACCATGTTTGTTTCTCAAAGCGCCAATAAATTTCCATATTATGGGATGATGTGCAGCAACAAGCTCACTAAAAGCACGGTGCCATCCTTCACACGAATTGTTTATTTTTGGCAAACCTTTTTTAACGGAGGAAAAACAATTCCACAAATCAAAAGAAATTTTGGATTGCATCGCACACGTCGTCCTGGTCTTCCAATCCACGTATCCTTGAAATAATCTAATACTGGCTGTACTGTTTCGTCATACGATATTTCATCGCATAGTTTTTCAATACAATCTTGCACTGCTTTAACGGGAACGAATGCTAACGCCAGCACCATTTTTAATTTCATTGCAAAATAAGCATCAATTTCATATCGTTGTTGTAAACCATTTGCTTGAATGAACCGATAAAAGTACTGCGAAAAGTGGAAAAAGCGCCCTTTTAATGTAGCCGCAGGAAAAACTGTCTTAAAACTATTTATTGCTGCCTGCTCGAAGTCAGTCATAACTGTAGCTGGACTTAAATTTGGTTCCAACTGTTTCAATGCATTAAATAATGCTTTATAGGTTTTCTCATTCTTCCGCGCCATTAATGCGAGTATTGATATATTATTTCTTATACCATGTATGGTGTATAATTATGTAAACAGCGTAGGTACTATTTTAAATGTACCATCTGCATACCAATCTTCCGTATTCGATAGCAAATGATCCTTTGTGGAGAATATTAATATTCGGTTCCCATAACAATTGTTATCAAATAATAAAAATTGTTTACACTCCTTTGTTTTTTGATAAGACTCTGGTATTTGCACATCAGCGAGTGAATTTGGATTTTCCGAAATACCATTTTCGCGATTCCTGACCTTGCGATAAATTTGCATAGGTTTCAGCAACAATGCGATGTGTACCATCTTGAGATTCTTTTGCACGTAATTTGCACTACTCACACAAACCGCGGTTTCACATTTTGCAGCATGGCCAACATGATTATGTTCATGTAAATATTTAATTATACTGCCATTTTTCGTGTGTATACGTGCTCGACACTTGCATTTACGCGACTCTCTATTTTCTGTATCGTTCAAGTAAAGATAGTACCTATAAAATTGGAGTCTTAACACACCCACCTTTCTATCCGCGCACACGACCGTGATCTTGGTCCAAATATTACCTCGAAAAGTTTGTGGTCCGTAACTAGTTCCAATTCATCTTTGCCAAACAAATAGATATTGTAATGTTCCACCGCCCATACTAAGGCTAAGGCTTCATTTTCTGCTTGGTTATACCGTAGCCCAGTGTTTTAATTTTACAGATGGCCTCTTTTAGTTTGTGTATTGCCTGTTCTTGTTCGTTTTTCCAGTATATCTCAATGTTCGTGTGTTTATTCAATTTCGAGCGTAATATCATCCGGATCGGATCTGTTGTTGTTGCAAGATTAGGTATCCATTTACTAATAAAATTTACGAGGCTCAGGAAACTATGTATTTCTTCAATGCTTATCGATGATCTGAAAGATTTTACGACAGATATATAACTTTCGAGTGGTTTTATACCGTTAGGTGACAGCTGATGTCGAGGAACTGAACTGTTGATATTTTGAATAAGCATTTCTTTTCACTCAATAGGACGCGTTTATCCTTTAATATTTTTAAAGTATTTCTTACTCTTTCGTCGTGTTCTAACTCGCTTGTTCCGAAAACCAAGATATCATCAATAATATTCACTGTTCCTTCACATGGGGCTAGTATCCTTTCTAAAACCTTTTGGAAAATTTCCGGTGCCAAACATTAAACGTTTATACTGGAGTAAGCCGTTGCTACTAATAAACGTTATAATATATTGACAATTTGGCGTTGTTTCTAATTGATGGAACGCGTCTTTAATATCAAGCCTTGAGAAATATTTAGTTTTTCTGAATCGTGGAAGTAGTTGGTTCATAGTTTGTAAAGGGTGATTTTCTCGGGAAATAAAAGTATTTTCTTTCCTCATATCAATGCATATGCGCAGGTCTCCATTTTCTTTGACTATCGGGACTGACGGAGACACCCATTTAAATGACCCATTTGCTGTTTCAATTATATCTGAATCTAGAGGTCTTTCAACTTCCTATTGACCTTGTCTTCCATAGGTATTGGAATTCGTCTGTATGGTTGGCTGATCGGTTTTACTGATTCGTCGATAGCAATATCAATTTCCACATTCTGAACTTTGCGGAAAGGGCTAATATTTAGAATATCCAATTCGATTAATTAATTTTCCTAAAAGATCTTTAGTTCCGTTCTGTAGCTTCTTTTATTATTGAATCTATGGTGACTGAATCTCCGATTGACAATATTTGAGAATGTGCATTTATCGGCTTGTTTCCTCCGTCTAACGAGAAATTTTTCACCACTTTCTTATTTGTTAAACGAAACAAATGCCTCTCGAATATTTTGCTATATTTTGTAGAAAAATAATCGTCAAGTTTTTGTGTACACATCATTTCCTTCATTGTTAGAATATTCGACGTGTGTTCCTGGTAGGTTGTAATACATCTCTCGTAAATATATTTCTGTCGTATGAAGCAGAACGACTCTTTTCTTGATTGGGGTTTCAATGGTAGTTGCTTCAATATAGATATGGAAGGCTCTTTTCCCTATTTTCCATCTTAGGCCGACGGAGCTGGCTTCTCCTTTGCAATCAAAGCTTTCTAGCGAAGCGAGGTTAGACATTTTAGCGAACATGCCCTGGACAAAAATTGGTAATTGGCACCCGGCTATTTTTCCTCGCACGTCAGAGTACTACTGCTGTCATTAGTAATATATGTTCCTTCTTACTTCTTGACTTTAGTTTTAAGAAAGTAATAGGATCTAAGCGTAGTACATATATGCTATTCATTTTCTTTTTTTAATAAATTTTAAACTAATTTCCAGAAGTAATTCTTGAAAATTGTACAAGTATAACATAAATTAAGCTTCCAATATACATAATATATCAATATGTCATAAAATAATTTTAGAGTTTAAAAAATAATGTGTTAAACAGTTTGCTATGTTTAATGAGTTCAGTCTTTTCGTTCAGTGAATAGCCTATGGTAAGCCAACAACTCACAGGAGTCATGGTTAACCGCTTGTCATATGAGATCCCTATTTTCCAAATTTTTAAAAAAGTCTGACAACTTTAAAAAACATCTCAAAAGATGTTATAAAAGCTTTTATTGAAGCTAAAATGTCAACGATGCAAATTTTTACCGAGAATACAGGTATTTTAGTGACTACAATATTTTTCACGTTTTGCTTGACAGCTCAGGTGACAGTTGTAGGCGCCATTTTACTTACTATGTGTAGAGATAGAAAGAGTAACCCAACATTACTATGTGCTTCACATAGAACCTAATGAACAATAAAATTACTCAGTTAGTGAAGGTAACTCTCGAGGTAACTTATTCGTTATTTATAACATTATATATTTTCAATATCATCGTTACAGTAATCTATTCTCAGGAAAATGAAATTTTCAAAGGAATTGCACGGTTACAAAACAATTACTGTTCTAACTGAGGTATTCTTAACACATTTAGTAATGCCACGAAACGAGAAAAAAATAGACACAATTAATTCTTGTCTCGTTTCAAAAATTCGGGTTCATTTATCTCATTTCGGCACATTCCTTCATTCATCAATTTAAAATAAATAATTATTTATTTGATATAAAATAAATCGAAAATATAATCAAGGTATATCCATAACTTGACGTACTACTCAGATGATAAGTAATATTTATCTCTAATCTCTCGTAAGTGTAGGACGTCACATCTTGAGTAATATTAATTTATTTGAAAAATAAAAAAGGGAAGTATGTTTCCAATGATACTAAAAATTACCCAGAATTGAATCTATCAATCGCTGTCACATTTGAGGCGAGATAACTAAAAATCACCAAAAAGTGATTTCCATCAAATTATTGTCTACAAAATATCAGATAGTATTCATTAATGTTGTAACACGAGGGGGTGCGGAAGACGATAATGCTAATACTTCTTAATTCTTCAGTTTACTCCAACGATGATACACTTCCTTCTAACTGGTGGACGCTTGGATGGTTAGCGTCCACGACTTCATGAGAAGGGACTCGTGACAAGGATTTCATGACAGTAGGAAGAACACGCATACACTTCAATTTTTACACTTGATGAACACTGTGGACATTACGAACATTGAATTTACTAACATATATTTACTGATTAAACTAACTAATGTTTTATTTACAATTAAACTAATACAACTAAGCCTAACATGTTACATTCCGTGACCCAGCGGGCAGGCGTTCTGCAAGCGCCCCAAAACTAAAAGACATTACATGTCCAACCCAAAACACGTCTGCACGACGCGACGAGCTAATCTAAACTCTTTTACATGTATGTCTTGCAAACTCTGGCAAAGTGAAGGTCTTGGGGGTTTCGAATTCCGATGGCTGACATGATATTTTCACAATTTATTTCAAATACTGACTGTTAACTTATTGTTATTATTAACATACTATACATATATTAACTATTTATCCGAATTTTCTTGCAGGCTGTAAAAATTATTCCTGGTTCATTGTAAATTTTAGCTGAGATAATTTTTACCTTCCGTCACCTTTAGGTAAGGAAGGTATTGTCTTTGGTCAAAAAAAATCGATTGAGTTTTTAATGAATAAGCACGTTTTAGGGTTCCTAGAATACGATTTTACTATATTTACGATGATGTCTGTACGAATGTATGTATGTATGTATGTATGTATGTATGTATGTATGTATGTATGTATGTATGTATGTATGTATGTATGTATGTATGTATGTATGTATGTATGTATGTATGTATGTATGTATGTATGTATGTATGTATGTATGTATGTATGTATGTATGTATGTATGTATGTATGTATGTATGTATGTATGTATGTATGTATGTATGTATGTATGTATGTATGTATGTATGTATGTATGTATGTATGTATGTATGTATGTATGTATGTATGTATGTATGTATGTATGTATGTATGTATGTATGTATGTATGTATGTATGTATGTATGTATGTATGTATGTATGTATGTATGTATGTATGTATGTATGTATGTATGTATGTATGTATGTATGTATGTATGTATGTATGTATGTATGTATGTATGTATGTATGTATGTATGTATGTATGTATGTATGTATGTATGTATGTATGTATGTATGTATGTATGTATGTATGTATGTATGTATGTATGTATGTATGTATGTATGTATGTATGTATGTATGTATGTATGTATGTATGTATGTATGTATGTATGTATGTATGTATGTATGTATGTATGTATGTATGTATGTATGTATGTATGTATGTATGTATGTATGTATGTATGTATGTATGTATGTATGTATGTATGTATGTATGTATGTATGTATGTATGTATGTATGTATGTATGTATGTATGTATGTATGTATGTATGTATGTATGTATGTATGTATGTATGTATGTATGTATGTATGTATGTATGTATGTATGTATGTATGTATGTATGTATGTATGTATGTATGTATGTATGTATGTATGTATGTATGTATGTATGTATGTATGTATGTATGTATGTATGTATGTATGTATGTATGTATGTATGTATGTATGTATGTATGTATGTATGTATGTATGTATGTATGTATGTATGTATGTATGTATGTATGTATGTATGTATGTATGTATGTATGTATGTATGTATGTATGTATGTATGTATGTATGTATGTATGTATGTATGTATGTATGTATGTATGTATGTATGTATGTATGTATGTATGTATGTATGTATGTATGTATGTATGTATGTATGTATGTATGTATGTATGTATGTATGTATGTATGTATGTATGTATGTATGTATGTATGTATGTATGTATGTATGTATGTATGTATGTATGTATGTATGTATGTATGTATGTATGTATGTATGTATGTATGTATGTATGTATGTATGTATGTATGTATGTATGTATGTATGTATGTATGTATGTATGTATGTATGTATGTATGTATGTATGTATGTATGTATGTATGTATGTATGTATGTATGTATGTATGTATGTATGTATGTATGTATGTATGTATGTATGTATGTATGTATGTATGTATGTATGTATGTATGTATGTATGTATGTATGTATGTATGTATGTATGTATGTATGTATGTATGTATGTATGTATGTATGTATGTATGTATGTATGTATGTATGTATGTATGTATGTATGTATGTATGTATGTATGTATGTATGTATGTATGTATGTATGTATGTATGTATGTATGTATGTATGTATGTATGTATGTATGTATGTATGTATGTATGTATGTATGTATGTATGTATGTATGTATGTATGTATGTATGTATGTATGTATGTATGTATGTATGTATGTATGTATGTATGTATGTATGTATGTATGTATGTATGTATGTATGTATGTATGTATGTATGTATGTATGTATGTATGTATGTATGTATGTATGTATGTATGTATGTATGTATGTATGTATGTATGTATGTATGTATGTATGTATGTATGTATGTATGTATGTATGTATGTATGTATGTATGTATGTATGTATGTATGTATGTATGTATGTATGTATGTATGTATGTATGTATGTATGTATGTATGTATGTATGTATGTATGTATGTATGTATGTATGTATGTATGTATGTATGTATGTATGTATGTATGTATGTATGTATGTATGTATGTATGTATGTATGTATGTATGTATGTATGTATGTATGTATGTATGTATGTATGTATGTATGTATGTATGTATGTATGTATGTATGTATGTATGTATGTATGTATGTATGTATGTATGTATGTATGTATGTATGTATGTATGTATGTATGTATGTATGTATGTATGTATGTATGTATGTATGTATGTATGTATGTATGTATGTATGTATGTATGTATGTATGTATGTATGTATGTATGTATGTATGTATGTATGTATGTATGTATGTATGTATGTATGTATGTATGTATGTATGTATGTATGTATGTATGTATGTATGTATGTATGTATGTATGTATGTATGTATGTATGTATGTATGTATGTATGTATGTATGTATGTATGTATGTATGTATGTATGTATGTATGTATGTATGTATGTATGTATGTATGTATGTATGTATGTATGTATGTATGTATGTATGTATGTATGTATGTATGTATGTATGTATGTATGTATGTATGTATGTATGTATGTATGTATGTATGTATGTATGTATGTATGTATGTATGTATGTATGTATGTATGTATGTATGTATGTATGTATGTATGTATGTATGTATGTATGTATGTATGTATGTATGTATGTATGTATGTATGTATGTATGTATGTATGTATGTATGTATGTATGTATGTATGTATGTATGTATGTATGTATGTATGTATGTATGTATGTATGTATGTATGTATGTATGTATGTATGTATGTATGTATGTATGTATGTATGTATGTATGTATGTATGTATGTATGTATGTATGTATGTATGTATGTATGTATGTATGTATGTATGTATGTATGTATGTATGTATGTATGTATGTATGTATGTATGTATGTATGTATGTATGTATGTATGTATGTATGTATGTATGTATGTATGTATGTATGTATGTATGTATGTATGTATGTATGTATGTATGTATGTATGTATGTATGTATGTATGTATGTATGTATGTATGTATGTATGTATGTATGTATGTATGTATGTATGTATGTATGTATGTATGTATGTATGTATGTATGTATGTATGTATGTATGTATGTATGTATGTATGTATGTATGTATGTATGTATGTATGTATGTATGTATGTATGTATGTATGTATGTATGTATGTATGTATGTATGTATGTATGTATGTATGTATGTATGTATGTATGTATGTATGTATGTATGTATGTATGTATGTATGTATGTATGTATGTATGTATGTATGTATGTATGTATGTATGTATGTATGTATGTATGTATGTATGTATGTATGTATGTATGTATGTATGTATGTATGTATGTATGTATGTATGTATGTATGTATGTATGTATGTATGTATGTATGTATGTATGTATGTATGTATGTATGTATGTATGTATGTATGTATGTATGTATGTATGTATGTATGTATGTATGTATGTATGTATGTATGTATGTATGTATGTATGTATGTATGTATGTATGTATGTATGTATGTATGTATGTATGTATGTATGTATGTATGTATGTATGTATGTATGTATGTATGTATGTATGTATGTATGTATGTATGTATGTATGTATGTATGTATGTATGTATGTATGTATGTATGTATGTATGTATGTATGTATGTATGTATGTATGTATGTATGTATGTATGTATGTATGTATGTATGTATGTATGTATGTATGTATGTATGTATGTATGTATGTATGTATGTATGTATGTATGTATGTATGTATGTATGTATGTATGTATGTATGTATGTATGTATGTATGTATGTATGTATGTATGTATGTATGTATGTATGTATGTATGTATGTATGTATGTATGTATGTATGTATGTATGTATGTATGTATGTATGTATGTATGTATGTATGTATGTATGTATGTATGTATGTATGTATGTATGTATGTATGTATGTATGTATGTATGTATGTATGTATGTATGTATGTATGTATGTATGTATGTATGTATGTATGTATGTATGTATGTATGTATGTATGTATGTATGTATGTATGTATGTATGTATGTATGTATGTATGTATGTATGTATGTATGTATGTATGTATGTATGTATGTATGTATGTATGTATGTATGTATGTATGTATGTATGTATGTATGTATGTATGTATGTATGTATGTATGTATGTATGTATGTATGTATGTATGTATGTATGTATGTATGTATGTATGTATGTATGTATGTATGTATGTATGTATGTATGTATGTATGTATGTATGTATGTATGTATGTATGTATGTATGTATGTATGTATGTATGTATGTATGTATGTATGTATGTATGTATGTATGTATGTATGTATGTATGTATGTATGTATGTATGTATGTATGTATGTATGTATGTATGTATGTATGTATGTATGTATGTATGTATGTATGTATGTATGTATGTATGTATGTATGTATGTATGTATGTATGTATGTATGTATGTATGTATGTATGTATGTATGTATGTATGTATGTATGTATGTATGTATGTATGTATGTATGTATGTATGTATGTATGTATGTATGTATGTATGTATGTATGTATGTATGTATGTATGTATGTATGTATGTATGTATGTATGTATGTATGTATGTATGTATGTATGTATGTATGTATGTATGTATGTATGTATGTATGTATGTATGTATGTATGTATGTATGTATGTATGTATGTATGTATGTATGTATGTATGTATGTATGTATGTATGTATGTATGTATGTATGTATGTATGTATGTATGTATGTATGTATGTATGTATGTATGTATGTATGTATGTATGTATGTATGTATGTATGTATGTATGTATGTATGTATGTATGTATGTATGTATGTATGTATGTATGTATGTATGTATGTATGTATGTATGTATGTATGTATGTATGTATGTATGTATGTATGTATGTATGTATGTATGTATGTATGTATGTATGTATGTATGTATGTATGTATGTATGTATGTATGTATGTATGTATGTATGTATGTATGTATGTATGTATGTATGTATGTATGTATGTATGTATGTATGTATGTATGTATGTATGTATGTATGTATGTATGTATGTATGTATGTATGTATGTATGTATGTATGTATGTATGTATGTATGTATGTATGTATGTATGTATGTATGTATGTATGTATGTATGTATGTATGTATGTATGTATGTATGTATGTATGTATGTATGTATGTATGTATGTATGTATGTATGTATGTATGTATGTATGTATGTATGTATGTATGTATGTATGTATGTATGTATGTATGTATGTATGTATGTATGTATGTATGTATGTATGTATGTATGTATGTATGTATGTATGTATGTATGTATGTATGTATGTATGTATGTATGTATGTATGTATGTATGTATGTATGTATGTATGTATGTATGTATGTATGTATGTATGTATGTGTGTATGTATGTATGTATGTATGTATGTATGTATGTATGTATGTATGTATGTATGTATGTATGTATGTATGTATGTATGTATGTATGTATGTATGTATGTATGTATGTATGTATGTATGTATGTATGTATGTATGTATGTATGTATGTATGTATGTATGTATGTATGTGTGTGTGACGATTCTTTCGGATCGCAAAATTTTATTCTCTATACGATTTGATCACATTTTATACTTTATATTCATTAGATATAGAGTTAAAAAATGATAAAGAAATTAAATTTCATAAAACAGCCAGCTTTGGTATAAACATGGAAACATCTACTGTATTAAAAAAATTCTTATTGACAGATATCACTGTCAAGTGCAATTGACATTGTATGTTTGTGTTGTAATTTTACTGGAAATATAGGAACTTTCTGTATGGAATTTGTACAAAATACATAGAACTGACTTAAGGTAATGTACTGGAAATATTGAATCTTTTGCAAGAAACTTTCTGTGTGGAATTTGTACAAAGTACATAGAACTGACGAAAGGCCACATCAGATTTTTTATGCCCCGAAAATTGATATGTACGAGTATTGTGTTGTATTATATACAGAGCCAGAATGAAAAAAGTTTTCATCGTAGGTTTTCATAAACTTTGCTTTAAATTGAATAAAAATGCAATATATACGCGTACTATGTATTCCTGTACGCGAAGTTTCTATGAATATTATTTAAGAAATACGAGTAAAGTAGTCGCACAATATTAAATCCCTGAATATTGATTTATATTTTCACGATGATGTGCCTGTCTGCCTGTACTGATATACAGTTTGCCGAAGGCAAGTTTTGCAAATATGAAGTTCATTTTTATTTATTCTATTAAGCTATTAAAATTACAAGTTATGCCCGTTTGTCACGATCTATAATTTTCAACAGAATCATAGACAGAATTTCGACCAAAAATTTTATGAAAAAATTGTGGACAGAATTTTATGTATACATATATTCTGTATACCACTTTGCACATAATATGCTGTACATAATTCTGGCTATAAATATGGATGTTCTTCATAACATTATTTGGGCCTTGCTTTTCTCACGAGTCCAAGATAGTTCAATAATATTTTATAAAATTTAAAACTATAAATAATAATCAACGACCACAATAATTATCAAAAATTCGACTGCTAATTTCCAGATATCATAATTTAATGCGCATATTATGTATGCATTTTTTGTCCATAAAAATAGAACTTAGTGGACAGAAAAAATTCTTGATAAATTTTTTTATTTGCGACCGTGTATAGAATTTCGTCTATAATTATATCTATAATTCTATGCGGAATTATAGATACAATTAACTAGATGGCGCACAGTGCAAGAGATGTACAATATGCTCAGGAATATTTTCATTATAGAAAATAATAGGGAGATGTCATAAAGTAACTGTGAATTTGCTGTAAATTTGTATAATATATGTATAGGTATGATGTAAAATACTTTCCATTTATATATTTAGTTTTGCATTTAGTGCAGCTAATGACGTCATGTCCAACACTAGTTGTTACAATACATACGTATTGCATTTTAAATTAAACATGTTACAAAAGTCCAGTGCAAGTTTGTTAGCTGTTAGCCATCACTATCAAATAAACAGGTTACCAATACGGGCTTTACAAAACCATTGCCTTAACTCTCAAGCTTTAACGAGCTTTAAAATTAATCGATATACATAAAAACTTGCGCTAGTAGTTCAAACCATGATCCAAAAATGTTAATTAAGAAGGCCATTTATAGTATTCATTTGACACATGTGATTACATTTTCTTTAAAAATATGAAACAGGATCTTATGGCCATGTTCAATTCAAAACTGTAATTAGTAGATTAAGATGAATGTATATTTTATTTGATTTTATAAATCTAGGAAAGAAAGAAAAGAATGCTAGCCGGCGGGATTTGAACCTACGATCTTAACATTTGTACTGTTATGTGTTATCAACTACACCACGGCTGGGCTACAAATCCGCCAGTCTATACAATCTTTTCTTAAGTAATATTCTCATAGACTGTGTATGAGACCCGCATCACATGTTAGGTGTGGGGTATATCTAAACTACCACTACGTTTAAACACCTGTGAATTGTCAAACATTCGCACAACCTTATCAGGAATGTATTGCAATTAGTAGATTAAGATGAATGTATATTTTATTTGATTTTATAAATCTAGGAAAGAAAGAAAAGAATGCTAGCCGGCGGGATATGAACCCACGATCTTAACATTTGTACTGTTATGTGTTACCAACTACACCACGGCTGGGCTACAAATCCGCCAGTCTATACAATCTTTTCTTAAGTTATATTCTCATAGACTGTGTATGAGACCCGCATCACATGTTAGGTGTGGGGTATATCTAAACTACCACTACGTTTAAACACCTGTGAATTGTCAAACATTCGCACAACCTTATCAGGAATGTATTGCAATTAGTAGATTAAGATGAATGTACATTTTATTTGATTTTATAAATCCTAGATTTATAAAATCTGTATAAGTATCTGTCCAATGCGTTTGGTTCCGTCTGTATTAAATAGTCCGGTGTAATTTCACATGGAAATCCCCACCTCTGCATATTGTCCTTTGTCCTTGCGACACCCGACTGCAGCCTTTTGAGTGATTTCCATGTTAAACTATCCTCCTTATTTCCCAACAAAGACCTTCGCATGGAATTATCCAGTTTCGATTCCTCGCTCCTTCTTGCCATATTTGTATTCTTAATTCTCTTAACCCAGAAGCATCGTTATAAGTGTACGCACTAAAACTACTGTAGATAGTCAAAATACCCAAAAAAAAAAACATTCATTCTAATGTATGAATTAATTCTAGATATGTGTTTAAAGTTGCTGTCTTACCGTTTATGATAAACTTCGTAGCGTATTTTTTTTATTTGGACAGTTATTTTTCGTACTAATTTTACATATTAATTTTACTTACGTGGTTAGTTTTACTTTTTTAAACACATTTATATTTCATAACTGTCGGCTACCTTTGAATGTTCTCGGAACATAATTCTGGCTACATATGACTACAGAGCGATAGATATAAAATAAGTTACAGTAGTGGTTGACAGAAAAATAAAATTAGTGACAGTTAATATAATTTGTAATAAGTTATACGTTTATCTTTGCGCCAATTATTATTAATATTAATAAACGAACTGTCGTTTCATTCCTAACAACAGTCACGTGTGGGGTAAAATTAATATAGAAAATGGCGTCAAAGAAACTAAAGAAGACTATAATAAGAACTGATATATTCAACAAAGATAAACACCTCGCATCAAGTAAATGGCAACTTCTAACGGCAGCGGTGATACATCGAAGACCCATGGCGAAACTATCATCAATATCACCATGGGTAACATTTGCAAAGAACATCGCGTATTAGCTGCCAACATTAAAGATGAATTAATTTTGGTGATGGATCTGATAAACAAGGAAGGCTTAAAAACTGAAGGTGAAGTAATGACCATGCATTCAAGAGATGACGTAGCTGCTCGTGTTGTCCTGGCAATATATGCTACCTTACTAAATCGTACGGAGACGGTAATAGAAGGGTAGAGGGTAGCACTGCGATGTTAGAACCTGGCAATTAGGTGACGGCAATCGCACGAGAAGTATTGATTGGACGAACATTATTCAAATGTGCGGAGTGTTGTATGTAAATTACCCTGTAACGGAAAAATACAGTTTTAGGATAAGGTTCTTGAGTCTCTTCAGTCTTTTGCCAGACGAACGCTATGAAGTTCACGATCAACAAGGACGCTACCCATGAATTAATCGACCAACTAGTGACAACCAGATCAGATTTTACAAAGCGTCAAGAAATTCGTTTAAAACAATTCGTCAGCCAATACAATAGTGTGTTTGAAGTGAAAGGTGGGCTCAAAGGAAGAACGAACTTATAAACACCGGCGATACAACACCTATTCACCAAGCACCAAGGAGACTTCCATTAGCAAAACGAGAGGAGGTGGATCAAATAATCCAATCAAATAGCCCATGGGTTTCGCCTATTGTCTTAGTAAAGAAGAAGAATGGCTCCACCCGATTTTACGTAGACTACCGCCGACTGAATGACGTCACCAAGAAGGACAGCTACTCCCCTACCAAGGATAGACGACATCTTGGCTAGGGTTGACAGTATTCAATACACTTGAAAAGTAGCTACTGGCAAGTCGGTCTCGCACCAAAAGATCGAGAGAAGACCGACTTTACCATCGGATGTAGTCTATGGCAGTTCAAAGTAATGCCCATCTGTGTAATGCACCTGCCACCTTTGAATGACTCATGGACAACGTATTGAAAGGGTTATCATGGAAAACGTATCTGGTATACCTCGATGACATTACTGTTCATAGAAAACGTATTTGGTATACCTCGATGGCATTACTGTGTTGGGAAAAACTTTTGAGGACCACATGGAGAACTTGGAGGAGGTATTCGAAAAACTACGTTCAGCTAATCTTAAACTGAATCCGAACTATTGTCATCTGCTGAAGAAGGAAATGCATTAATTAGAACATAGTGTCTGGTGAGGGACTGGCCATAGACCCTTAGAAAATCGCAGCCGTCAAGTATTAGCCAATACTAACACATGAACACCAGATAAGAAGTTTTCTGGGCTTGTGTTCATATTACAGACGCTACGTTCCTCGGTTTTTCCACATCGATAAACCTCTAACCCGTCTTATGGAAGACGATCAAAAATTTGATTGAGAAGAGGATTGTCAGTTGGCATTTGAAAATCTGAAGCTGGCTCTAGTTAGAGCTTCAGTACTGAGTTATTCTCTCCTAGAAGGAAAATTTGTGACGGATACATATGCTAGCAATCACGGAATCGGCGGTGTTCTGTTAGAGATTAAAAATGGCCACGAAAAAGTCATCGGATACTTCAGCAAAACACGTGTCAAAACCAGAACGCTACTTTTGCATGACACGAAGAGAATTGTGAGCAGTCGTAAAATCCGACATGCACTTTTATAAATATCCGTATGGTAGAAGGTGTCTTCTACGCACGGACCATGGAGCGCTAAAATGGCTCTTACAATTTAAGAACCCAGAAGGCCAAGTTGCAAGATGGATTGAAAAGCTTGAACATTATGACTTGTAAACTGAACATCGAACCGGAAAGAGTCATAGTAATACCGACATACTATCCCGAAGATCATGTCCAACAGACTGCAAGCATTGCGTCGTACAGAAAAGAATTCGCCAACAGTAAACTACCGTAAAGGACGGCGAGTGGCAGCCGAGAAAATTAGCAGAAGATCAGAGGGAAGATCCAGATCTGAAGATCATCCTGAAGTGAAAAATTAATCCAGACGACCAACCTGGGAGGAAGTGGCCCCATTTTCATCAACAGTAAAATCGTACTGGAAACAGTGGAGCTAGTTACTAATCGAAGATAGCCTTTTCAGACTTGTCCTGGAGAATGAAGATGGTACGCTGCGAAAGAATCAGCTACTACTACCGAAAAATTGAGTTTCAGACGTTTTACGACAGCTTTATAATAGAACTGGAGAAGGACATTTCAGGGAAATAAAAACGATGGAAAAAGTACTTCAACGATTTTACTGGATAAACTACAGCTAAACTACAGCCCATTTGAAAGAATTGCGTGGAAGTCGTTGGTTCGTTACCACAAACTGAAGATAACAACAAATACATCGTCCTTGTTATTGACTACTTCAGCAAATGGGTAGACGCCTACGCACTACCAAATCAAGAAGCCTCTACTATTGCTGAAGATATCATAAAGCAATGGATTAGTCGCTTTGGAACACCAATGGAGGTACATTTGAACCAAGGAAGAAATTTCGAACCAAATATTTTCCAAAATATATGCCAGCTACTGGATTTTAGGAAGACAAAGACGACTGCTTTACATCCGCAGTCAGTTTGTAATGTAGAACGGATGAATAGAACAATCAACAAATATTTGTCAAAAGTAGTCTCTGTCCATCGATGAGACTGGGATAAATATCTATATCTGTTTCTACTGGCATATCGAAAATCAGTCTACGAGTCTACAGGTCAATCTCCCTCAAAATTTATATGTGGTCGCCAATTACGACTACCTTGCGAATTAAATTTCGAGTCCAAACCGGGCGAAGAATTGGTTGAAGAGGACTACGTTATTGATCTACGCCGAATAATGGAGGACATCCACCGCAGGGTGCACGCGAATATCCAGAGTACGAGCGATTGCAAGGAAATTTAATATAATGCCCGAGCCGAAGCTAGTGGGTGTCAATCCGGAGATTTGGTGTTGCTATTAATGTATCGCAGGCCATGCTGAAATCTAGTAGGGCTAGAATTACCAATCGCTTAGTGTCTAGGTCATTAACAATATCATCAAGGATATGTTTCAATGCAGATGTGCTGTAACCTCGGCGTAAACAAGATTGAATTTTAGGTAGAATATTATAATTATTTAAGTACCTGTTCTAAAATTTGAGAATGAACAATTTTTTCAAGAATTTTAGAAAGTTTAGGCAGTAAACTAATGGGTCTTAAATCATTAAAAGACGAAGGTATTTATATTTTAGCAACAGGCTTGATTACAGCTTGCTTCAAAACATCAGGTACTTTATTTTGCATGAGACACTCATCTATTAAGTGTGTAAGTTGTGGTACAACATCTGAAAATACTATTTTAAGCTTACTAAGATTTAGGCCATCAAGCCGTCAAATTATATATTTTCGATACATCAGATTCAGGTACTGGAAAAAAGAAGAAGGAAGCGTAATAAATGGAAAACCGATGAAATTACAATATTTTTTATCAGGTTTAGATGAAGATACAGAGATAATGTAACGTGCGTTCATTTCATTGACCTCAGATAAATTACTAGGAACTAATTTTTATGTACAGCACGAGCATTGAATTTCTTAACAGTGCTCCAAAGTTTATTGTTGCAAGTGTTTTTTAATTTAAATTCAAAATATGCTTTTATCCCTCTTAATCACCTCATTAGTATCATTTCCCAAGCTTTTGTAATAATTTCAATGCTCTTGCGAATTAGTTCGTTTAAATTGTGATTACGTATTTTCTCCATGCTTCATCATTATTCGTAAAACACCCGACATCCATGGTGATGGAGTATTACAAGTTTTGATTGTTATAATCGGTGCATACTTATTAAGTAAACCCAAAATAATACCATTGAAGATATTTAATTTCATATTAAGATCATGACAGGAAAAAAGTGTTGCCAATCCAAACTGTTTAACCACCTGTGAGTATCAACATTTTTCAGATCACAAAGCAGCTTAATTTGTGGTCCCTGTTTATATTTAGAACTCAATGCATATTTTTTACAGTAATTTTAGAACAAAACTCACTGGAGGAAGTAATTATAACATCTAATAGCGTTTTACAGTATGCTGTTATACGTGTGGGTACCGAGATAAGTTGAGATAAATCAAATTTAATGAGAATAGAATTGAAGAGTTTAACATAAGTGCTATTTAATGAAAATAAATTTATATTATTACCAACACACAAAACGATATCATTTAGAACAAATATCTTATCATACAAATGCAATTTACTATAAAATCCCTCTCCACACCCACGGTTCGATACTCTGTCGTTACTAACTAGTACAAAGCCCGGTATAGAAAAACTATTACTAATATCATTCATCCAAGTTACACTTACACCAGAAATTTCAAAGTTGTTACTGCAAATGAGATCCCTAAATTCACTGAAATGTGTGCCTAGTGATTCAATATTCACGTCACTTTTATGAAATCGTATTTTTTACTAGCCGATAGCGTTTTATGATAGATTATACGTACCTCCAATCTGTTTAGACACATTTTAGTCCAAAGTGTCCACGCAACATACCCATCCAAACTGCCCACGCAACATGCTCACCCAATCTGCTTACGCAATATGCCCACCAAAACTGCGCATGCAACATGCTCACCCAATATGGCCACGCAACATACCCACCCAAACTGCCCACGAAACATGCCTATCCAAACTGCTAACCCAAACTGGCATGCAATCTGCCCTAAAGGGCCTCACACACTTTGTTCTTTTTGTACGGTTTAGGTTAAACAACGTACGGTTAAAGACGTGCAAATACAGTACGCTGGACCGCCAGCCCGACATACTATCAGTTATGAAGTAGCAATCATGAACAGAAGACAAGTTTATTTGCTAGCGACTCTGCATTGAATAGAAAAAAACCTGGGAAAGTTACTGACCTACGCGGCATTTCCGGATGGCTACACCTTTTAATCGGTAGTGTTTAGTCCCAGCTATTTATGAACCAAACGGCTACTCGAATTGACACATCAATGTTCTCTCTCGCACAGGGCGACTCTGTTCACCTACGCCTCCCTTTAGAAACTTCCGTATCGGCGGGCGTCTGATAGCCACAGACACTCCACTGAGCCCTATATCGATAGCTCTTTGAAAGCTCCACAAGTTTTATTCGGGTTATTTTCCGGTATAACGTAGAGTTCTTAGGCAATCGGCCAAGGGAGCCAAAATGTTCTCCAAAAAACCATAATGTGCTAAATTCAAGAGAAACATGAATACGTTATATGTAACCAAACTCGTTTTTTGCGCGGTAGCATCAAAGACCTTATTATTAAAAGTAATATAAAATAAAATCAGCTCTGTAGACCCAATGGTTTGCACATCATTGCTACTTTAAGAAAAACGCTCCAATCATATACAACCCTCAATACACAAAGCCTATACAACCTTTTCGGGTGGCTACACTTCCTCATCGGTATAGTATTGTCCAAGCAACATATAAACTAAACGCCTTTCTCCAATTGACGTAACAATGGTCTGTCTTGCGCAGGGCAGCTCGGCTCACTTACGTGTCTCTTTAGAAACTTCCGTGTCGGTGGGCCTCTAAAAGTCACAGACACGCCACTAAGCCCTATATCGATAGCTCTTTGAACGCGCTACAATTTTTATTCGGGTTATTTTCTAGTATGACGTAGCGTTCTTGCGCAATCGGCCAAGGAAGCCAAAATTTTCTTCTAAAAAACACGCTGTGCTAAATTCAAGAATAAAATGTATACGTTATATGTAACCAAATATTTTTTTTGCACTGCAGCATCAAAGACTTTTCCGTTGTTATTATTATTAGAAAAATCCAACTTTGAAGATCCATTGGTTTGCGCATCACGGCGACTTTAATAAAACTGCGCCAATGAGGTATACAACCCGCAATAACTTGTACCTCCGGGACATTTTTAAGTGGCTACATCTTTTAATCGGTAGGTTATAGTCCCTGTAACATACGATATGACCCAAACGGTTTGCTTGCATCACAAAATGCAGGGTGAACTGCCTTAACATCCGGACTATTCTATTCGATGCAATCTATAAAACAGGCTTTTGTGCTTCCAATCTTTTTGTCGTTGATGCTCTTCCTGTATTTTTTGTTCGTTTCGTCATTTAAACCTTGGACATTTTCAACAATCTTCTTACAAAATAAATTATAAAGTAACAATAAACATATCTTGAATTCATAAAATACCTACCTCAGATTTAATTTATATTGTTTTCTATAATTTTTACTTATTATTATTATTATTATTAGATATTATTTAATATTTAAAAGGTCGACAACCCATACGACGTTTATAATTTGTCATCAATGACATTGGCATGCCGAATGTGACACATGACAATGTTTATCTTGTTAATTTTATACATGGACTCCATGCTTTGATCGATTGTTTCAGTTTACTACAATGAAACAAATCCTTTAGTACGGTGTAATGTTAATATTGAGAGGTCATTGATCTGATCGCTAGTGGCGGCGCCAAAGATGGATGTAAATGAGTAAGTAACCTTAAATTTTGCGTTGCCCACCTAATATTTTGTAACATAAAATGTCGAAGTAAAAATTATTACTCCCATTATTTTCAGTATTTTTTTAAATAAAAAATTATATCGTCCTAATACTATAGATATAAAATACTACAATGCATTGATTTAATAGCGTAATATAGAAATGAAAATGAAATTCATAAAATGTGGAATATTGTTACAAATATGTCTACCGAAAATGATGTAGACTACAAGAGATAAACATGATGCGTTCATGTATATGACGGAATAATTTTTTTCAAAAATTGCTTTTTCCGTAAATGTCCCATATTTAGAAATTGAAAGCGCTCCAGTCAAATAGACAAATAGTCAAATAAACAAAAAAAGAATTAAACTTCGGAAAAATTCGCATAGAGCTGAAAATTGGCACAGGCCTTAAATACATCATTATAAATGAAATGTCATAACTCCTCATCGATCCTACTTCTTCACACTTGTTTCATCAAAGTAAATCGTGGATTGTACCTGCAGGAGAAACCATGTAAAAATACGCCAAATACTGCTAAAAAAATTATTAAAGATCAAAGGTCAAAAAATCTCTTTTGCAAATATCTCTTAAACGGTGTTATTGTAACAATGGTTGATACATATATTGTATCTGATTTAAGATTGCAGTGGTGCGAAGATAGGAACAGTTTGATCTAGTTTTCTGATTGGATAATACCCTCATATTATCCAATCAAACAACATCAAACTGCCTCTATTTTCACACCACTCAAATCTTAAACCAGACACAGTACAATTTGTAGATTGTGCAATTCTCTAGAAAATATCTTTATACTTTTTTCCTAAGTTCCTATTATCATTCATCAGATATCGCGATTTTAAAAATTGGAAAGTAATATTCAGCATAATATGCACTCTTTTCCACACAACTTTCGAGGTAGAGTATTTGGCGCATTTTTACATGGTTTTTCCTGCAGGTATAATCCTCGATTTATTTTGATGAAACAAGTTTGAAGAAGTAGAATTGATGAGGACTTTTGACATTTTATTTATAATGATGTATTTAAGGCATGTACCAAGTTAATGTATATATTCTCGAATAAAATAGAGCCGAATATTACACGAAAATTTATTTGCCTGTCACTAATAAAATAATGTACGAGTTATCCAGGAGGTTCAACGACAATTTTGAATTTCTACGAGGGATTAATGCGTTGAATCCAGGAAGTGATATATTTTTGAACATAGTATAAATAAAATCACTTTAAAAATTATGAATGTGATCTAAATTCTATTGAAATGGATATTAAATTATTGCCAAAGGCTATAGGGAAATATAGACAGGTACACGGAAATAAAAAATTAAAAATCTTGCCCGGTTTTTGGAACCATATAATCTGGCGTTTCACGAATTATAAAAACTCTAATAACATTAAACATACCATCAACAAATGCTATTTGCGACATCCTACAAACAAGGCTGCATAGTCACAGTATGTTATATAGAAAAATAATTATCGAACAGTTTAAATTTTGAAGAAATTATTAATAAATTTGCAGCCGGCCAGAATAACAGGAAGAATTATTTTAATACAAAAAGCACGTTTAACTAATATGATAATGTTAACTCCACATAATAAAAAGTTTATTTATCATTAATTTTTAATGCTCTTTTGCCCATTCCTAATATCCTTGTATAACATTCTGCCCAACCAGTTTCAGACTTCTGATGCCGTCACTGCTCAAAACAAAATAGTAAAAATATAAATATACCTTTAATAAAACTTCGTATAAAAATGGTATTTTGTTTACATTTCTGCGAATCCTTAATTAATACTTAAAAGAAAACATTGGTACCCATGTGTGTGCAATATATATATATATATATATATATATATATATATATATATATATATATATATATATATATATATATATATATATATATATATTGTGGGGTTATACGGAATCGCTCGTACACACCAATAAACCAAGAACAATTGGGGAGTACAATTTCAATTATAGCATTATATGCGTAATTGGCGAATTTCAGCCCCATATATGCAAAAAAACTAATCAAAAATTGAACTTCCAATATGCGTATCACCTAATGAAGCCGCCGTGGAGGCAATTTCGCTGACGTGTTTCGAACATAATAACATAAATGTACTTAAATCGTAAATAAAGAATCAAACATACACAACTTGTTTTATTTCATTTTAAAGATTCATTGCGCTTAATTGAAAACCATAGTTCTTGTTTTTTCTTTGTTAATTTTTATGTTCCATTTTGTGAATTCTAGGTTGTGTTGTAAATCTTGTTTGGACTCTCCTACTCTTGAATTAAATGGACAATAAAATTTGTTAAGTATTATTAATTTGGTATTCCTTAGTGTAATAAGGCCGTTCATAAATAGTTATTTATGTTACAATGCATTAGTTTATTGGAAACGTTCTCAGTTATGGCCGAGAAAGCTTATGAACGAACATAGCTTTATGTATGACTCGTTCGGTTGACAGTATTGATAATATTTTTTGTTTCACGTGCTATTGTACAATGCACTTTAGGATTCACAAGTCGTATATTGTCATTCTTTTGTTTGGTTCATTTTTCATTCACGCATCATTGTAAGTATTTATAAACATCTATCGGGTGATTGTATGAATTATGCCCGTATTCACGACCGTCCGTAACAAAGGTAACCCTTCGTTATATTCAAAACGTCAGGAATTTAGTAATTTTTTTATTCATAAGCAATCGTTATCCATAACGACAGTAATCCATCGTAATATTTAACTACTGGAATTTCGACCGTTGCATGGCCGGGCCGTTGCCCGTTAAATAAGAATATTTTCATGACATTCGGTGCATGTAATTTTGACATTTTTATGTCAAGTGTACAGTTTAATTTATTATAATTGTCATAAGATACGTATAATTATAATAACATATAAGGATATTACTAAATTACATAATTACAAGTACTAGAAAATGTCATCTTTCATATCAATATCATTATCATGATCATCTGTTTTTTTAATATTACGTATTAATATCACTTTGTTGACTATTTTTATTTTACAGCATTGAATTTCTGTGATTTTTTTAGGCATCATATTACTGTTTCATATTTTCTGCATCAGTTATTCACATTGTCTATTAACATTTTCTTACATTAAATCTTGTAGAATTCCAATTATGCATCACAAATATATTTTCCCTTTGTCCTTTTCTTCATCTGATTCATCTCTGCAACCGCAACTTGTATAAAATATTATTAAAGCAGTGCTGTTAAACAACAGTCGGTGTCAAATTTAAAATTTTCACACATTATATTTGGGATTGTCACTAGGAACTACTGAAATCTGTCTTTACAAAATAAAGTGTCATAGTTATTTTGTTTTTAATTTTTGTGACTACTCTGTTATATTTAATAATCGTTAAATTATTATAGTTCGTTTTGTTACAAAGCGTTATGTTGACTTTTATGATTCGGGCATTAAATAGATTAACCTGTCGCGACTAGGAAAGAAATAGTTAATTTAGTTTTAAGAAAAAGTTTCATGACAAATATTAAATTCTTTTTTACCTCCCGCTACCCTTGGTAAGGGAGGTATGGGGATCGTGCTAAAAATCGCATATCGAGATTTTGGTAAATGAGCACGTTTTAAGGTCCCTAGAATCTAATTTTAACATTTTCACGATGTTGTCTGTGTGTATGCATGTGTGTGTGGATCCTCCACTCTAACTCAAATACTATCATTCAGAAAATTTTGAAATCTTGTATCTCGAACTTTTTCTGTATTGGAAAGAGCCCATTAGATTTTGATGAAAATCGAATAACCGGAAATGGCACTTTACTAGAAGCTCAAAATAGTTTTTCTTTTAAAAATACCTTTAAATGTTATTTTTTCGAGATTAATGTTATTATAAAAATTTAAGATTATTAAAATTTCTATAGATTTGCAATAATACTTTTTCTATATATTTTATAGATAAATTTATAAAATTATCTATAATTTAAATCCCAGAACCTACGCTTTAAACAAACAAAACGCAGTTATTCAAATGTATGTAACTTACAGATAAATGTCACTCTCAAAAAACTAATCATTTCAAAATAATACTAGTAACGTTTTAAAAAGGAAAAACTAATACAATAGAAAAGAAATTCAAAACAGTTTGCAGCATAAGTAAATATGTAGGTATGTATTTAGATTAATAAAAATTAACGATTCACAAAAATATTTAAGCTAATCCTCATTTTTGGATTAGTGAATTCTATTCTGTCCCGTTATTTAAAAGTTATTCTTCATTTTATTATAGTTCCAGTGGCTCAATAGTTAGAGCAACGCCTCATGTCATGAGTGTCCTCGGGGCTCTGGGTTCAAATCCCACTAAGGCATGGATGTGTATGAATGTGAACCCACTCTGTAATTGGCATTTATTCCTGTTGAGGGGTTTAAAAAAGGTAGTTAATTGGATTAGATTAGACTATATTTTAAGAAATAAACTGTCAAAATTAGAGTAAAATTCGCTAATCCAAAAAACTTAATCTTTTATGTGACTCGGGCTGTAAATGTCTGGAGGTATTGTGTTGGCCACACCAGATTTTTCTATTTTGCGTTAGTAACAAAGCTGTTGCAGCACCCAAAAGTGTTTGTTAATAGCTCATTCGAATGCTGTAATAGACTGGTTCAATTAATTTTGTTATGGTTGATGGCTATCTATATCAAGCAATATTAAATGTCAATCTCGCTAAATTAATTGACACAAACGATTGTTAAGAATACTATTTTTTTATATAAGTATGAATTTAAAATTAATAATAAGAAGTAGTAGTAAAGTTAGAAATAAACAGAATATATCGTAGATAGATGATGTTACAAAAATAAGGTTACATTATTGAACGTCAAACTTCTCATTACTATCACCAACTGGTTCAAAATTCCCTAAATTGTGACACTACAATTTTTCATTAAGGCGGATTCATGCATCCATTTACATTTAAACTATTATTCACGAAAGATTATTATTCAAGGTCATTTGTTCGAAGAAAGAATACACAGCACTTTATAGAAGTAGCTTAACATTATTTTGTATTAGCAATAGAAAGGGTAGTTGACGTATGTCTATTTAATTTTTGTGGTGTGACGGATATACGTAAATGGTTTCATTACTTTCTAACACACTTAAAATAGCAGTGACATATGTCGTAGAGTTACAGACATATAATTATCTACTACACTGTCATCTATGCTAATATTTATCTAGTGGCGCTGGCATTTAAATCAAATTATTAATTTATATTGTTGTTATATGCAAAAACGTAGGTGACAAAGATAAAACATTCAGAAAACCATTACTTAAAAAGAAACAAAATTTTCAAACAAAGTATATTTATTTTTTTCAGTTAAAGTGTATCCATAAATATTTCACGTTGCGCGCTTATGGGTACGAAATGCATTGCAGTTATTTACAAGTTAAATTATATGAGAGTATTCATAAATGACCTTTAATAGTCATCTTTCGTGAATAATTCTATACATTTAATTTAATTTTCATTTTCATTTAATTGTCATTTATCTTTTTTTAAATGTGTCATTCAGGCAGACGCACAATCATACAATCAAATGAAAAATTAATGCATGTGCTAATTGACATTGACGAGTTCTATTTGTAAAGTTAATCCGATGTTTTTTTTCAAATTTCATCTTTCCGTGTTGTATCCCGTTCTAAGTACATTTCACCTTTGCTCACATTCGGGTCCTATAATATATTTTTTTATTAAATATAATTTATATTGCACTGATAACCGTATCCGTTCTTTGCATTTCTGCTCCATTCAAATTCCAAACATTTCTTCTTGCATCCTTATTTTTTAAAAAGATCTGTTTTGTCATAAATTAGTGCATTTGATTTTACTTAATCAACCAATTTACCGTCGTCAAAATTTATTTTTGTTGATTTATCTTTGACAAAATTCCGGTCAAAAATTTTGACGTTTTAAAACGTCGCATGTGCAGTGAATTTTCATTTTCATATAATATTTAAAGTTGAAAATTGGTTATCTTATAAAATAAATGAAAATTAAAGGTAAATGAAAACATAAATTAAATTCGTGCATGCATGCCTATATTGGTTTACATACATTTAGCTTTTAAATTAAATTAAACGTAAATGTATATGGCTGCTTGAATCCACCTTTTAAAAAAGCGTATAAAAGGCGCAAAATAGAAAAAATATTATAAAGAACTCATTTTATAATTGTCGATTATTTTGTTTGAAGCGTTTGGTAACGGCCTTCTCACAAAATAAAATGACAAATATGACATTCGTTCTTTAATATACTATTTCGATTGATCTATTAAAAGGTTTGGTTTCGGTGCGGCGGCTGGCTGCCGCTGCCAGCGGTCGCCGTACGGCGCGCTTCTTTGCTCTTATAAGTTGACGTACACGTGTTTTCGCTACCGCATTCGCACGCGATTGTCGACGGCGCGGTGACTACTCGACTGCTCCGTGTAGCAGTCTAGATTCCTTTGATTGTTTTATCATAATTGGTTCCCAATTAGGTTATTTTTGTAACAACATCTAACTAGTAGTACAAGAAAAACACATTGAATTATAGAATTCAATATTTAATAAAATGCTTTATGACTTTTTGAGATAATATTTTACAATCAATCTTTTTACAACTAACTTGATTTTTCAGTTGTTGGCTTTGAGCATGCGAACTATTATTCTTCAATACATTCTCCTTGGCAAGCTCTAAGTCCTCATAGTCTATTCCATGAACTTGATTGAATCCTCTTGCAACAAATCTTGCTTTATAAGTTTGTACGAAGCCATCTGAATTTGGTTTTAATTTAAAATCCCATTTTGTACTCCACAATCTTCTTACCTAACGGCAATAGATCTAGCTTCCAAACATCATCCTTTTTTAGAAATATCATTTAACCTTCCATTGCTGATTTCAATTTTGAAGAATATGTTGACTTAACTGCTTCTTCATAAGAAGTCGGCTCAGCATTGGAAGCGAAGTACAAATCATATTATTGTAAATAATCGGAATATTTTCTCTTCCTCCTAAATTGTTCTTCTGATGTAGAAGATTTACTAGCAGCATCTCCGTCTTTATCTGACTCTGACACAACATTATCATTTATTATTCTATCTACTTCCTCCTGCTCTAAAATTGTAGTACTGTCCTTTTCTACTTCTGCTACTTCTATATCTTTCTTCTGCTCTTGATTCTTTATTTTTTGATTTTGTAATTTTACTTCGATACCATCATTCTTCTGTGACTAGGATGACTCCACTTTGCTTTGTTCTTTAGCTTCAGGAATAAAAACAATACCTCTGTTTGTCAATACTGCATTTTTCCTTTTATGATATACACGGTATCCGTCATGTTCGTGTGTGTATCCCACTATTACTGCTAATTCACCTTTTTTGTCCCACCTTTAGCGTTTTTCTTTGGGTACGTGAACATAGCAGCTTACTACAAAAGCACGCAGTTGATTTAGTCTCATTTGTGATTTTACTGTCCATAGTTCAATCGGCGGTTATTTAAATGGGTAAAATCAAGTACATTTAGACACGGTCAAATATTAATATTAGACGGAATCATTGAGAGTACTTTAACTTTATATACTGATAAAAATGCCAATATACGAATATATCATTAGAAATCATTTATGTCATTATTATTACTAATTATACAACCGCTTTAATTTTTACTGCATAGACCCCCGCCCCTTGGCTACGCCACTGGCACTCGTTGCATTACAAGCACGTTACAGCGTAAATTTACAACCGTGTTTTAGTCCACTTAGTAAAGTTGATGTTCACCATCCTCCATTAATGCTTCATTATAAATGTGAGTATTTGCCGGCAATGAACTATAACAATATGGAATTGTATTTGTTTAAAAAGACCGATTTTATTTCATTAAATAATCACCTATCAACTGTAGATTGGTCATACGAATTTTCATCCCTTAATGCAGAGGATATGGTAAGCAAGTTTTATGATTTATTATATTCTGCCATTAATTCATTCGTCCCCAAAAAAACGTTATCTCATAGAACTTATCCTTCTTGGTACACAGCTGACCTAATTAAATTAATTAGAGAAAAACACAAGTTGCATAAAAAATTTAAAAGATTTCATAATCAAGCAGATTATCTAGAATTTTCTCTACTTCGCAAACGAGTAAAAGACCTTACTCGTATCTGCTATGCCGACTATATATCTAATATTGAACAGGAAATTCCTACAAATATAAAGAAGTTTTGGTCCTACGTGTCATCTGTCAAAAAACAAAGCATCCCCTCTAATATGACTTTTAATGATACCATGTCTAACAATGGAACTGAAATATGTAATATGTTTGCTACGTATTTCCAGTCGGTCTTTTTAAACAGTAATACAGTTGGTACGTATAATAAGAAACATTGTGAAACAAACATAGATCTTTGTTCTTTATCTGTTTCCGAAACTGAGGTACACGATTTGATGTCATCTCTTGATGTAAATAAAGGAGCTGGTTCTGATGGGATCCCGAGCTTTTTCGTTAAAAACTGTGCCATTTCTCTTTCCTGTCCGTTAACTATTATTTTTAATAAGTCGCTTACTGAAGGTCAGTGTCCCAGCATGTGGAAAAAAGCTCTTATTGTTCCAGTCTACAAATCGGGTAATCGAAATTCTGTTGAAAGTTATCGTCCAATATCAAAACTGTGTATATTTGAAAAAATTTTTGAGAAAATTATTTATAAATATTTATTTGCAGCCTTCAAGGGCATTATCAATATTCAGCAACACGGTTTTTATAGTGGACAATCTGTCGAGTCTAATCTCGTTGAATACACAGACTATATTCTTCAATCTATGGATTGTAATACCCAGGTTGATGCGGTGTACACTGATCTCAGTAAAGTGTTTGACAGAATAAATCATTCCATGTTGATAAATAAATTAGAAATGTATGGAGTACATGGCAATCTACTTAAATGGTTTAATTCGTATCTGGATTGCAGGCAGCAATGTGTAACTCTAAAAGGGTTCAGATCTGATTATTTTCCCGTGACCTCTGGTGTCCCTCAAGGATCTCATCTAGGACCACTCCTTTTTATCATTTTCATAAATGACATCAGCAACATTTTCGAAAACTCTAATTTTATTATGTATGCTGACGATCTTAAGGTGTACAGTGAAATAACTTGTATTTCAGATTGTTTTTCTCTTCAAGCTGATCTCGACAGGTTAAATAACTATTTAATTACTAATGATTTATCTGTCAACCATAGTAAGTGTTCATGCATTTCTTTCTCTCGAAATAGAAACAATTTTGGATTTCAATACAGAATTAGTGGAAATGTTATCAATCGTGTATCTCAAGTAAAGGATCTTGGAATCATATTAGACAAAAAACTCATGTACGATATTCACATTGACACTGTTGTAAAGAAAGCATATAAAATGCTTGGATTTATATTAAGGGTTGGAGCACATTTCAAGAATTACAACACTCTCGTTCAACTTTATTACTCACTTGTTCGCTCGCAATTAGAATTTCTACAGTGAATCGATTAATGTGTACTTTTAATAATATGATGGCTATTTATAATGTACCTGATATTTTTAACTGTTCGCTATTTATGTTTAAATCTTTCTTAAAATATGTTTTCTCGCATTCCTATTCAAATCGTTAGATTTTATTTTTTAATTCTCCTTACACTCATGTCTAGCTAGAAACTTATATTTTTTTTGTGTATATTGATACTGTGCTGTACTATTACTGGGCCTTGGCCTGTTGTACAGCCTTCTTTCTAAATAAATAAAAATAAATAAATATCATAATATCAATATCAATTAGGGCACAATAAACATTGTTGCATCAGTAATATAAGGCCTAAATCAACAAGAAGTGCTAAAAATAAATCAATGATTACAGAATTATTTCAGCTGTAAATAAAAGTGAATAATACGTAGTGTTTAGAAGTACGAGTATAAACTTTATTAATCTGATCTTGTCATAAAAGTATTTTAAACATAAACACAATTATTGCAAAAAAAAGTAATTCGGAAATGAATCAAAAGTAAAAATATCTCTTGAAATATTTATATTCTAATCGCAATAAATATTTTATGGGTGAAAAATACTAAAAACATTTTAGTACACAAATGACGAGTATGAACATTTATGTTTGGCAAGAAAAATATACATATGTTGCAGACATATTATATCAACAAAATTTGTTATGTGTCAGTAGATTCTATACACAAGTTTAAAATTGGGATCACGATAGCAATGCCGGAACATATTATAAAATATTTTCTTACTCTCTTAACAAATAAAATTTCCTAGTAGATGAATCAGTGAAAAGGGCAAAACAGATGTCTATTTTGAACTCACATACCTATACTGCTTCGTTACATATTTCATGCGTCATTAGTTGTTTAAATGAAATTAAATATGGTAAATAAATAGTGAACAGATAAAATAATCGAAACGTTATTTGTGATTATTCTGTATCCAATTTAAATAACAAACATAAAATATATTTACACTTATATAAGCGCATTAGTACATGAAAAATGTAATCATTTAATCATATATTTATTTTATTGCAATGCAAGCAACATTTATTAAATATTGACAATCATTAATTAGCAATTAAAACGAGCTTAATTCATAATTCTCTTTAGTAACAGGATCGGCTTTATGAATATAAAGAGGCCGATACGGATGTTATTATCTCTGTATTAATTCATGAGCTTAAAATTTAATTTGGACTTGATGATAGGGTCTGCTTAAAGCAACAAACTATGGTTTCGACATTCGGGTATCAAGACTGTTGAATCTCTCCACATATACACTCTACTCTAATGTTAATGTACTGACTTTGATACTACGAATGATTCTATGAATTTGTTATGATTAGAACTTCATGCTTTTCAGTTAATAACTAGTTCTGAGAAATATAGGACGTTTATATACTCGTATATTACAAGATTCTAAGAATATATTTTCCTTGCTCTTTTTGTGTTATAATTTGCGCAACCGTAACGCGACTGAACGCATGGTGCGCTTTTACAATAAAAAAAAATATATAAAAAATATATAGTGTGTTCAAATAAAATCCTAACTCGGAGGAGGATTAAATGTCAATTTGACAAAATATTGTCAAAATGTTATTATTTTAGAAATAGGAATAAACTAGAAAACGGTGAATGGCAATATACTGTATCCTTATTTAATATCTTTTCTCCTTACAGTTACATTTCAAGATCAATTTTCTCTGTTCATAGCTTTCTCCGAGTTAGGATTTTTTTAACACACTTTACTAATCAATTTCAATAAATGATTTATTAATAAAAACTGTATTCTGAATCAACCTACCAAATTTCAATACTTAATTATTAATAGAAGCTGAGGTTTAACACTTACATTTTATTGTTATAAACAAAATATAAATAAAATAAATTTATCGTTAATATTTGTTGAGTTGCATACTCAACGGCCTAATTATGAATCTGATAGTAGGCAGTGAATCTGCATTCTTGTCGTGTTTAAGAAACATTTTTTTCGTCGATTGCTCAAAATTAATATTATTTTGAATAGTTAAATATTATTTTCCTTGTCAACAGGATTGCAATGTAAAAACAAATTTGAATAATTTTTATTGACAGTTACAAGGCAACAAAATCATACATTCTCAGAAAGTAAATATTTCACTGCCGCCGATACAGGCTGTAAAATTTTGTTGCCTAGTAAATGTCAATACAATTATAGTTTAAAGGTAAACCGGTGAAAATAAATCTGATGTAGCCACCACATCACCTCCCGTCAATTCCACATTAAAAATAGCAATGAGCTTTAAGTAAAGTATCACTACCGGTTGATCGTTTGTAAAAAAAATATAATTTGTTGTTCCAATAAAGAGAAAAGCCTGTAATTCTAAATTTTGGGTTACATTTTATTATCTTTTTCCTCGAAAATCTGTCAAGAGCTCTAAATTAAGTACTAATTCCGGATTATCATATATACCTAGTCAAAATCTAATATGTTGTTTCAAATTATATAAGAGTTTTAAATGCCAAATTTGAGAAGTTTTTTTTAAATAAATTTTTTTAAGAGAATATATTTAGAGCTTCCTGTAAAGTTCCACTTCCGATTTATTAAATTTAGCAAAAATCTAATATCTCATTCTTATTTATATAGAAGTTTAAAGTACCAAAGTTGAAAAGTTTTGGATTGTATCATAATATATTTTCACGAAAATCTGCTCGGAGCTTCAAGTTAAGTGTCACTTTTAGTTTATCAATTTTAGCAAAAATATAATATTTTGTTCCACTTGATATTTAAGTCTTAAATACTAAAATTAAAATGTTTTCGATTATATTTTCTAGAATTATCATTAAAAACTGTTATCGGCCTCAAGTAAAGTATCCCTTCCGGATGTCCAATGTAACCCAAAATCTAACCAACGCTTCATATGAATGCAGAAAGCTATAAGTATTAAAAATCGTGAATTCACAAAATAGTTAGTGTAGTGTAGCAAGCACAAGACAAGATCGCCAGGTCTAAATAGCAGGAATAAATGACACGACAATGACTGATGATTGAATCCGAACCGCAGTATAAAGCCTTTATAAATATTCATTCTGTGTCCGAACTGCTAACTCACGCACAGGCGTCAGGGAATGTTGGAATGACACGTGAATTGAAGATTGAGTATGGACAGATGACATAATTGTAACAAGAATGAATGAATAAAGGTTATAATATCGAAATTGAAGAAATATGCAAAATAGTGAAAATGAATTATAATTTCTGTATTCAACTGAATTTTAAATGCTGCGTATCCTATTTATTAGTACGTATACCTACCAATAACTATGTGGATCCATGCAGTTCCCATGTAAGAACAATATGGATGTGCATAGATTCCACTCGGATCGTTATGGTTATACATTGATTTCACATGAATCTATAAAGATGCACATGAATCCATTTAATTTCTATTCCAAATTGTCTCAGCAGAAATATACAAAATGTGTTTTTTCATAAAGCTTGGACAACAATAAACCAATATAAACCTTTCGGCTTTCTGTACTTCGGCGACCAGCCAGCACTTTTAATATGAATATAAACAACCATGCCCTAGCGGAATTCAAACCCAGGACCCCTGAGCCATTGCCCTGATCAGTGAGCTACCGTGACCTACAAAAATAGTTATTCGTATACCTAGGCACTAAAGTATAATTTTTTATTACGAATATGGAATGTATTAATTAGAAACATAAATGAATGCCATTAGGTATGTTATGTATTTGGAAGACGTTAGATTAATTGAATGTTAGCTGTTGCAATCACATTGCAATGGAGATGGCTGTAGCAACAAAAATACTGTCAAATGTCTTAAGATTTGTCGAATACTTTAACAGCTCTAACATCACTTATTTCTTTGGACATTCCAGTTTACCACTAAATTAAAAATGATTAGGTAGACGTAGTCTTCATCGAGTTAATTGGTATGTGAACACAGAATATCCAATGAAAGAAAGTTTCAATATATACGTATATTTTTTATAGAAGTTAAAAATTAGGTTAATTTAAGTTTGGCAGATGAGTATGTAAAGTAAAATTTCGGCATAAGAGTATATAAAGTTTTACTTTAGCTACTATATTGGATAAATTCGCGGAGTGATATCGTATACTTTAGTGTCGATTTTGCAAAAAATATATTTACAGATTGAATCAATATAGAATTATACTTTTAATGTAAGCTTACATTTTGGATTTAATTGAATCGTACAAATTGCAGTCTACTATAACGATTAAACAATATTAAACCAATATAAACCGTATCGGTTTAAATACACCAAACTTTTTATGTGACGTAGAGCTTTGGAATTTAATTGCCCCAGCAGAACCATGCAAAATGTAATCTACCATATTGTTTAGACAACAATAAACCAGTGTAAACCATATACGTTTTAATTACCACTTACCAACTGATTATAATAATATCATTTAAGATCAACATACCTTACTTTTCAACTAAAATTGAGCTTTGTAAATTAATTGCTTTAGCAGAACCCTACAAACTGCATTTTACCATAATGCTTAGACGATAATCAATCAGTACAAACCATATGAGTTTTAATAACTACTTTCTGAACAATTAAAACAATATTATTTGAAATTGAATCAATATACCTTACTTTTCAACTAAAATTGAGCCTCGTAAATATTGCTTCAGCAGAACACTACAAACTGCATTCTACCATAATTTTTTGACAATAATCTACCAGTATAAACCATATCTGTTTTAATTACCATTTACTAACCGATTAAAACAATATTTAGGAATATAGAGAAGCCATGAATGTTTTGAATTGTTAGTTTGTTACATATTAACATATTTCATTTTTACCCACAAAATATTACATATAATGCACTCCTGATACTCTTGATAAAACTTGACAAACGCAATAGTTTTTGACATTTCAATTTTTAGAAAAAATCATGCATCAAAAAAAAGTAATATTTTGTTTATAAACGATCAACCGGAAGTGATACTTTACTGAAAGCTCATTGCTATTTTAAACATGGAATTGAGGAGAGGTCACGTTTTGGCCACATCCGATTTTTTAATAATTAATTTGTGATATTTCTGAAATTTGTTACAGTGCCATTGACCTAACACTTACCATCTATCTCTCGCACCCTACTCTATTTGAATAGATTAGATTAAATTTATTCTTGCCAAATTGGCTTAGAATCTACAATTTTATATATAAATTTTATATTGGTAATACATCATATTAAATTGGCCCCCCGTTTTTTGATGACTTGTTTTGTACCCACCCTAAGTCATCTAACAGAACCTTTTCATTTCTTCTTTCTTTCTGAACCTCCCTGCACGATGTTCTTAATTTTTCTTTACAAATTTATTTCTCAATTATTTTATTTGGTATGTAGACTAGCGAAAACTCGGCTACGCCGAGCTTCCCCTAGGGCTCCGCCGATAGTGTTTTACGATAGGCTATACGTAGATCCAATCCGTCTAAGCACACTTTAAATCCAAAGTGCTACCACTAACTGACTTTCAAAGTGTTTAAATTCTGTCCGGCCCACCAATGCTGCTCACGCAATATGCCTATCCAAACTGCCCACTTAAATACCAACTCAACCTACTCACGCAACATGCTCACCAAACTGACTACGCAATCAGCCCACCCAAACTGCCCACGCAATCTACCCTAAAGAGCCCCCACACACCTCGTTTTTTTTGTACGGTTAAAACCGTGCGTATAAAATACGCTGGACCGCCAGCCTCACATACTAAAGTAAGAATATTTATGCATAGGAAACACTGCATCAAAGCATCACAAAATGAAAAAAAGTGTAGTATTTGCCGAATGATATTTATGTTTAGTAATACGAAGAAAATAAATACCTAATATTTTTTGTATACTATAAGAAAAGTACGTGTGCTCGTATAGTGTGGGATTAAAGTATTTAATATTTAAAAAAAACATCGACTGCTTTTTAAAAAAAAAACGCTGAAACTCGTCGATTTTAGTTTTTTAAAATACACATTAACATATGCGATTTACCTTACGACATTCATTTGTCTTTTAAGTTACGAAGTCATCAGAAAAAAAATTAACTGGCAATATAGATCTTTTGTAGCGGAATCTGATAGTGAATTTACTTCCCTTTATTATCATGCAAATAAATCATAAGGTTGCATTACAAAAATACTGAGAAAGATCGAGCTGAACATTTAATTATAATGAATAATGAAAATACCTAGATTTCATTTTCTTTAGAATTTTTCGTTTATCATGTTTCATAAATTATAAGTAGGTACCATTAAATGTTTAAAGATTTTTAAAATTATTAAGTTATCTTGATTCTTCATTATTATTTAATATTCAGTTCGATTTGTCTCAGAATTTTTGTTATGCAACCTTATGATTTATTTGCATAATCATAAAGGGAAGAAAAGTCACTACCGGATTTCAATACAAAAAATCTATATTGCCATTGAGTTTTTTTTGTGATAACGTCATAACTAAAAAACAAATGAAAGTCGGCGGGTGAAACGCACGTATTAATGTGTATTTTTAAAAACTAAAATCGACGTGTTTCAGCCTTAAAAAACCGGTTGAGTTTGCTGTTTTTTAAAAAAATATTCCATAGGTACTTTAATCAAACACACACTGTATTGTCGTCGATCAGCCAGGTGGCATGGGCGCCGACTACATGGGGGCAACGGAGCTGATGCCGCCAAGAAAAATTTTTCCCTGGGGCAGTGCCTTCAAGGAAAATATACTGATTTAAAAAAAGCTGCGTTGTCCTCTCGCATTTTATGTTATTACTCTGGCCACAGCCTACGGCGCACAAATGTCTGAGGCGCCCAATATTTTATCATATTAGGGCCAGGCGCCTTTATTTTATTTTAGTGTAGTGATCTAAAAATAATTAAAAACCCACCAGCCTTGTGCCCCCAAAGAAATTTTGAAAAGTCGGCGCCCGTGCCAGGTGGTGTTCTATCATTCGTAAGACTATAAATTTTGCAATTTATATTTAGAGTTCGGATTTATATTCAAGAAAAATAGGAGGAATATGCGCATACATGTGCAGGATTTTATTGGAAAATATGCAGCAAGGTGTCCAAAAGATGCAGAAATATATGCATAATACGAACATGTTTTAAACAAATTTATATGTTTATAAATACAGTTATATTTACTTAACATAAGTATTTACATAAACTTACAATTTTTTACTACGAAATACATTTTATATGTATACGTTAAACGACTTACCGACTTTCCATAACATTAAAATGTCACTGAAAATATAATAGGAGATTCCGATCGTGACGTCACAAAGTGCGCCATTTGCGGTGAAATCTTGAACTATGTAGAGAAATAGACATTTTCTGTGTTCGGTTAGTGATGAAAATGATTTTTTTAGTGTAGAGTTAGTGCCAGGGGCGAAATTAAAAAAGAAATGTATTGAAAATCATTCTGTGAATGACCTAAAAAATGGTTAGTGTCGTGGTCTGAAAAAAGGCGGAAAAAGAGCGATCTTATTTTAAGGTTTTAGTTCCGATTAGTTACTGGCTATTTACTGATTTATACTAACTCAAAATGTTTCAACGTTTTCAGAAATGTATGCGAGACGCATTGATAACATATTACCTTGTATTGATTGTGGTAAATGGGTATCTGTAGTAATTTCATGTAATAACATATCAAACCTATTTAACTACGGACACATATACCACTACTTCCACGAAACCATTTAGTTAGATGAAGTTACGCATAAATCATGAGAAATGAGATCGGCTTGGAAAATGGCATAAAATTAATTCCTCTCATATATTTTTTATATTCCTGTAATTACGCTTACAGAAGCCATACGCGCACCTAATACCCGTATTTTTAATATAAAACACAAATTTCACAAGGCTATCAACTTGACTGCACGATGACAGTTACTTGTATGTCCATATAGTTCATAAAAATACCGCGACGGGGCGCTTAAAATTCGCTTAATCGGAATCCCCTATTTTTCATTCCCTCCCTTTCTAGGCCAGACTTGGACTACGGAATCGGCAGAAATATTTATTGCTAGACTGACCAGGGGTAGGATTCCAAGATTACGCTATGATAGCGTAGCGAAAAATACCCCTTACGTTTCACGTTCCTTTCCCGTAGTTGTTAGGGAAACGAAGTGTTATTTGTCACTACGCTATCTGAGCGTACTCTAGGGATTCCATCCCCGTACTTTCTTCGTAAGTAGTAGAAAAAATTTGCAAAATAAGCAAGAAACAGGTAAAATATGCAAAAATGTGCATTTTGCAAAAAAATTGTTATAAGCTACGTTCCAAACCGTGCAAAAATAATTATGTGTACGGAGCCCTTTATCCTCTTTGTCTTCCCCACTCCCTTTGCTGTTGCTTTTCTCCCTGTACAGTCTGTACACTTTGTCTTGTCTGTCTTTCTCGTCCTTGATGTTCTTCATGTCCGTATTGTAAAATCTATTTTCAAAATAAAATATAAATAAACCATAAACATATCTTAAACACACTGACCGGCACGGAAAACAATCCTTGGCTAAAGTTTCGAATAGGGTCCAAGCTCAAAATGCATTTAAATGACTACATATCGGTACATTACCCTTCTGTTCCATAAAATAAACCAAAATTAGGGCTCGGAAGCAAGGATTTGTGATGATTTGATGAGGTTTTGTAGTAAAATGTATCGTTGCTTGTCATGCCTGTCACACTGAAAATATAAATGCGTCGTTACTTGTTATGCCTGTCACACTGAAAAAATAAACGAATATTTCAAGGTATTTGTAATTATATAGCCTTGTGTAAGCAGGTAATTAATAAATAAATAATATATTCATAATTCAAGTATTTTTTTACCTATTTTCTGCAATTTGAATTATTTGTCAACAAACAGGGTTATTTTATTCTTGTATGCAGTGCTGCCAATAGTAGGTTGATGAATATCTGAATTTGATTCAGCAAAAGTCACTAGAAATCATTAACTTTAGAAAATCATTTATGCATTTAATTATTTTGGAGGGAAATGGAGAAGGGAACATTTATATTTAAAATATTTATATAAAAAAATACTTCGGATTATTCATGTCTGGTCGGTAGAGTAGAATACAATATTACCATCATAGGAAAAATTAAGACAGATGTACAATATTTCAAGATGGTGGCTGGGTCCAGATACAGAAGTTTTATCTAGAAAATATATTCATAATTATAAGCATTTTTTACGTTCTTCTCGTAGTTTGAGGTAATTACAGATGTGTACACATATATTTACAACAAATTTCAAAAAAATTATTTTAACAAAAGTGACATTGTTGCTAGGCAATCAGGTTACAAGGTAAGATAATTGACAAATTATAAATAAACAAGTTTGTTTTGCATTTCTTCACCATTTCGTGTTTGTGAATCACATCCACAATGGCTCTAAACATAATTTCGCTGTATAAGTTGTGTGAAGATAAATTTTCTCTTCTGCAGAAGCTGCAACAAGAGTGGAATTTAATCCCGCGTAACATGCAGTGCCGTAAGTGTGGGGGCAACCTAACGTTGTGCGAGGACAGTTCTCGCATTGATGGCTGGAGATGGAGATGTCGTCGCAAGTCCGTCCAAAAGAAGCAAAAGTGTAAGAGCTGTGATTATGCGGTAAGTTTTAGAACGGGCACTTTTTTTGCCCGTTCTAAACTACCCATTTTCAAGGTTCTAGCCTTTGTGAACCTTTGGGTTGGCAACGCGACGCTTCTCTCACGTTACGTGTGTGGACTGGGCTTCTTTCTGTCGCGAGGTATTGCTGACACATTTTGTGGAAAGAAAAACGAAGCTAGGAGGACCAGGTATATTTCTTAATTTAATTATTTCATTATCATCATCTAAAATTTCTGCATAATATTTCAGGACAAGTAGTCGAGATCGACGAGTCCAAGTTCGGAAAGCGAAAATACCACAGGGGCCGACGTGTCGATGGCCAGTGGGTATTTGGCGGATACGAGCGAGGAACTGGCAGAATTTTCATGGTTCCGGTTGACGATCGGTATGTACAAAATTTTGAATTATACGAACACGATCGCAGCGCGAAAAATTAAATAAAAAATATAAATGGAATAGCGATCGTGTTCGAAGGCGCGCGCGCGCGCGCCTTCGAACACGATCGCAGCGCGAAAAATTAAATAAAAAATAGTCTTATAAAATTTCATAAATGGAATAGCGATCGTGATCGAAGGCGCGCGAAATATAAAATCGTATAAAATTCGATTAGTTACATTAATAAATATATTATTTTATTTCAGTGGGGCGGATACCCTCATTCCTCTGATTGAGGAATGGATCGAACCGGGCACCACGATAGTGTCGGATTTTTGGAGAGTCTACGACTGCCTTGATAGGCATGGGTACCTCCACCTGAAAGTAAACCATTCGGTGAACTTCAGGGATCCTGTCACCGGTGCTCATACCAACAGCATTGAGTCATCGTGGAGAGCTGCCAAAGCGATAACGACTTCTTCGGGACGGAAGAAAGCACATATACCTGGCAATTTAGCCAGATATATCTTCTACAAGAAATGTGCGGAGCTCAAGTTAAACAGAACTGAAGAGTTCTTTCGTTTAGCGGGAGCGACGTATGATGCTACTCTTCCTGTCCCGGAGGAGGAAGTAGTAAACGACATAGATGTGGAAGACTTAGATTTCTAAGTTTGTCACATCTGTTTGTTTTCTTTTCATACTTGTCCTTTGTTCTACTGCTTTATTGTGGATTAGGGCTCCTGGCGATACCACGTTAAAAAAAACGCACTAATGTATTCTACCTCATGGGTAGTGTGGAAACGAGTACAATGTTTAATTAAAAATATGTAATTCGATTATTGTTGTTATTAAAATACATACACATAAATGAATGATCTATGAACTTTGTATAAATTTATTTTGTTTTACCCTTCTGTAGTAAATATATTATGTAAATTATGTTTTAAATGAAGTGTATTATTGTAGTAGTTATCTTAAAAATTCAAATTTCGCGCGATGTCGGTAAGGCAGGTTTGAAATGTTACGACTTCCGTTGCTACGTCAGAAATGTGAAAGTGGGAACAAATTAGGGATTTTTACACAATTGACAGGGATAATTTATATGAGCCATTTGGCAACACTGCTATTTATTAATCTGTGATAAATTCAGTGTACTGTCTGTCAAATGTGGTTTTGTATTAATTTTTCTTGCTTTTTTCAGTGTTATTTGTTGTGTGTCTAAAATATTGTTTGCCTATAATATGACGACTGTGGATTTTTAAGGTCAGTGACAAATTTAAGTCTATTTAATTTGCTAATCTTTGATAGTAATTTGCATAACACATCAAAAGAGGTTAACTTGTCAAAAACTCAAATTTTTGTTAAAAAAACCTATTAAAACATGTTTCCGAGCTCTAATTTTATGTTTTTATATGATATTTTACATAAAAGAATAGAGTCCAATAAAAAAAAATGCATTTTAAAGCTGGACCCTATTCGAAACTCCGCCCCAATCCTTGGCATTCTCGCTGTGCACTGTACAACCGATTATTTATGTAGTTCATAATTTGTCAATAACATAACAAATTTGACAGATGACAATGTTTATCTTTTTAATTTTGTACACGTTCTCTTCGATGGATTGTACTATTCTTCATGTCTTTATTATCGTTTTCGTAGTTTTTAGTAACTTCAAACATTTCGTGAAATCTATTTACAAAATAAAATATAAGTTAACAAAAAACATTGCTTAAATTCATTACATACACCTATGTCGTTTAATTAATATTTTTTTCTTCAATATTACACATTATATATTTATATTCAAGAGATAACCCATAAGACGTTCACAATTTGTCGTCATTGACATGACAAATCAAGGAGCACCTGCCAAATATTACACATGACAGAGGTTATCTTCTAAATTTTTACATGAAATCGTCGATCGATTGTTTCATTTTGCGTTTAATAATTTTTTACACAAAAACTATGCATCCTACAGAAATTCGTATCATTAGAAGGGCCCTGAAGTTGGCCGATCGTCGTGATTAAAGAATATATATATATATATATATATATATATATATATATATATATATATATATATATATATATATATATATATATATATATATATATATATATATATATATAACTATAGATAATGAATCTACCCTTTTAGTATTAAGGATATTGTCTGTTTTTCTTTGTTTTCTAAATCCAGCCTGATTTTCTGGAATCAAGTTTTTTGTCATTATCACTCTCTAGTTTTCGTGCAAAATCTTCGCGTATATTTTGCAAGCTGTATCTAATAGTATTATTTCTATGTAATTTTGTACTTTATCAGTATCTCCCTTTTTAGGAATTGGTTGTATTATTCCTTTTCTCCATCTTTTGGGTATTTTGCCCGTGTAACAAATCTTATTTATAATATTCATAAGCTTTGTGATTATCTTTTCGTTCGCATTTATCTAAGTTTCATTTGTAACTACATCTTCCCCTGCCCCTTTTTATTTTTTAGTTTATCAGTTGGTATTTTTATGTCGTTTATATTTAATTCTTTTTTATCTGTATCTCCTTGAGGTTTACATTGTTCCGTGCGTATTGTTTTTCTCTTATTTCCATTTAGCAGTTTACAAAAAAGTTCTTTCCATTCATCTTGTGATATCTTTGTGGATATATCTCTTCTGTTCTTTCTTTCTTTCATTGCTTATAAATTTCCATGCTTTTGCTTCTGTTTTTACAGCCTTAACTGTCATTTAACTCCCTTTTCTTATATTATTTTTATTTTTCACATATCTCTTTGTATTCTTTTAATTTTTGTTTGTACTCTTCCGCTGGAATTCTGTCATTTTTCCAAAGTCGCCGTTTCTTTCTCATTTGCCGTTTCTTTTCCAGACAGTCTTTATTCCACCAGACCTTGCGGACTGACGCTTCAGTTTTTTTTTCTTCTTTGTGGACTTGTTTACTTTTCAAATTAGTTCGTCGAGTTCCTCGCCAATATTTCTATTTGTAAAGGTTATGTTTTTCGTTTTATTTTTATATTCTTCCATGTCATCTTTTCCCCACATTGCCTTTCGTATTACTATTTGTTTTTCGGTTTCTCTTGCTATGTGAATTTTAAGTTCTACATTTAGAAGCTGCTAATTGGATTCAACAGCATTTAAAATTCTCATACCCTCTAGTTTCCTCCAACTTTCCTGATTTACAATTAAATAGTCAATTACTGACTTTTCTCCTCGTTTACCTATATATGTGAAGTCTCCTTTTTCGTCTCCTCCTATGTTGCCTTGTCCAGTTTCTGTCGTCACATTCTTGTGTTAGGATTTTCCGTCTTTATTTACTATTTTGTCCTTTGTATTTCGTATTTCTTTCTTGTTTCAAGGTTCTATATTTTGAATATTTTGCTTGCTAATTTTGAGAGTTCTATTTTATTAAAGCTAAATAAATATCATTTTCCATTTACATTTTTAAAAGTTTACAATAACAATTAACGAATGAAACAAAAAGATACATGGAATGACATAGCTGTCAGTTTCAACCAAAATGCAGATAATATTTCAAATTTATTTTTAATTTTAATTTCAGTACAGTGTGTTTTCATTTGTAATCAAACTTTTTGTCGGTTATGTTATAATATACCTATGTTTAATTTTTTGTTTATTTGTTTATTTTATTTTGGTGGATATCTGTAAACCGGAGAATAATTGATTCATAGTTTATATGAACTTTTTTACTTAAAATGACTCCTAGAATATACAGTTAAAGTTTGTCGGTTATTTTATAACATTTTTTTTATTTTTATTTGTTTGCTTATATTATTTTTGTCATTATATATAAAACAGAGTATAATTAGCCCATAGTTTATATAAACTTTTTTACTTGGAATGACCCCTATAATATATCTATTTCGGTGCTATTATGAGTCTATAAAATCACTGCAAACACAATGTTTACAAGATCTATAACCGCACTGTTTGATACAATGTATTAATGTACCTATAGAATAAATCCGGGAGAGATGGCTCACCGGGGATGAGATGACATTTGTGCCAAAATCCAAATATATCCCGGAAATTATTGAACATGTGATTCTACTATAATTTGGATTTTTGCACAAAAGTCACCTCACCAGGTAAGCAATCTTTCTCGGACTTACCCTACAATCAGACAAAATTCACAACACACAATACACAAACTGTCAAAATGTGAAATTTCAATTGTTTAGCAGGAAGCGCCACCAACATAACTGACAAAAAAACACCAAGTCATATATATTTTTGACAAGTCGTATTTTTTTAAAATCTCATTGTAAAATTACCTCAATAGAAAAAAATAGTATAAAGAATATGTTTCATAAGGCCTGTTAACGCACATTGTAAAAGTCGCTTCGCGGATCGTTTTCCTATCTTGAACTCATACATTAACAGATTGCCTTATGGTATAAAAAATGAGAGTGGAGAACCCCATTGTTTTTATACTTTTTGTATATGTACAGTTGAGAGTATATCTATAGAAACTAACAACATTGTATATGTAGGTAGGTACCTATAATTAATTACTTTCGAATGTGTACAAAAATATAATTTTATTACTCTCGCACAGATTTGCCAATCAAATCTTGTATCAATAAACTATTCTAAAATAATAGCAATTCAAATGTAGGTGTCTCAATGTTTCAAATAACAAATTCCATAATAGCAATTTGGAAAGAAAGTTACGTAAAAGTTACTGAATGAGTAGACTATTTAGTCATATCATACGAGTATATTTTTTCAAAAAAATGCTTCGGTCACTAAACTCTGACACAAAGTAAATCAGGTTAATTTTTCTAAGAAACATGCATGTATGAAAATTTTTTTGAGAAACGATGCTCAAATATTTTGCTATTCAAACTTATAATTTTATAAAAATTTATTAATTTTCAACGAAGTATATTCTTATATTTTGGTTAGGAAAAATATATCATTTATCAATAGATATGACAAAATTTGTTGTTTATTTTGAATGCTTATTTACTAATTAAATTTTTAATAAATTGTGGTCAATTACTGTCGAAATATTTATATGATCTGTATATAGACAACATTGTTGCTGTTGACATGTTCAGAATGAAATTTTGGTAATATATGTTATATGCTATGAATAATTTTATAACATGTATAAATAAAATTTTGTTGATGAATGACTCCAGATCAGAATTCATATTATTAACGTAGATAGGAATCAGGAAAAGAATTCTGAAGTTTTATAAAATATTTTATTTCATAAAATAATGCTATGTTGCTATCGATTTCGTCTTATAAGACATCTTCAGGCCTACAGCTGAAAATAAAGTTTACAATAGTATACATGGTGTTATATTATTTAAATTATGTAATATAAAAATGAAAAAATTTAAAAAATTTTTTAGTTTTTTGAAAAGTTTTTAATTGTCTAAGTATTATAAAAATATATCAATTTATATAATTTTTAATATAAAATGAGGAGTTTATTAAATATAGGGCTGAAAAGCGACATTGGATTATGTTAATAATGTAAGATTGGAGATATTTTTGAAATTTTTTAGGTTAAGTGAAAGTGACAATCATAAAATTAGAAAAAATTTAATTTTAAAAAAATGAAATATATATAAAAAAATTGTGCTAACCGTCTTGAAGTATTAGTTCGATGAAATAGACATCGTCAAATTTGTAAAACTTGTTGAATTTAAATTATTATAACAAAGATGTTTTTTATACGTTTTATACGGAAATTATTGTATTTTTATTTTGTTAATAAATGGCGGTAAACTTTTGAAAATATGTTGTTCTGGAAAAATTACGTTTTCATTGAGTAAAATGTGTTTATCTTTTTAAATGTTTTAATATTTCATATTTTTCTAATAAAATGAGATTTTGTAATTTTGTTTCTGTGTGTAAAAGGTGTATATTTTCTGTAGTAATTTTATGGTTTGTATTTAATAAGTGTGTGCCCATTGCAGAAGATGGGTCGTTTTTAAGGTGTTCGTTGAATCTAATTTTAATGTTTCTTCTAGTTAAGGCGAGCGCACACCAACGCGGGCAAGCGTTGCGGGCAGCGGGCAGTATCGCGGCGCGGGCATCAAAATCTATGGAGTTATACAGACGTGCGCAGACCACAGCGGGTACCCGCGCGATATTTCCGCGTTCATTTTGTTGAACGCATCCGTCAGCGTTTCGCCCGCGCCCGCAGCCGAATTCTGAGTGTTCATCTGAGGCATTCATTAACCGAAGTGTAAAATATTCTCCATACTTTGTACGTTTTTGGTTAATATCATGTATCCATTTCCTTTTCCTTTAAAAATAAATAATATTGCAAAGCTTTCATGAGGTAATGGTTATTTACTAATCTGTTTTTATCTTCCTTTGGAGCAGCGAGTAATAAAAGAAGTTCTTCATCAGATTCTGATGAAGAATTCATTATTTTCGGAAACTAATTCTGAATTAAATTAATTATTTCTTGCATGCGTGCAGATCGCGTTTTAACGCGTTGGTGTGCGGATACCTGCGATTCCGTCAATCGCGCCGCGGAACTGCCCGCTGCCCGTACCGCTTGCCCGCGTTGGTTTGCGCTCGCCTTTGACCGATATATGAATTATTGCAGTCGTTGCAATCTATTTTATATATGCCACCTTTTTCTAGATTTTCTGTTTTGGGTGTGTTATTTTTAAGAATTTTGTATAGATTCGGTTGTGATTTAGATGTTAAAATTGTGTTATGTTTTTCTGTTATTTCTGCAATGTGGTTGTGAAGATTTTTATAGTATGGGATTGAGATATAATTTCTGTTTTGTTTAATATGTTTGTATATTTTGTTATTTAATAATTTATTGTATTTTACTTCGTTGAAGACATTGTACATTAAAGAATGGGAAATTATTATTTAAACCTATGGTAAAAATTGTATTGAGTTCTCTATAATAATCGTTTTTATTTAAAGGTGTATTTAGGAGTCTATTAAAAAGAAAATAAATAGCAGTTAGTTTTATTTGAGGGTTATGATATGAATTAAATGGGATTATTATATCTGTTGACGTGGGTTTTCTATATATATCGTAAGAAATCGTGTTATTGTTTTTAGTCAAAGTTAGGTCTAAAAAATTAATTTTATTTTGTTCTATTTCTATTGTAAATTTAATGTTTGATACGTTGTTTATAGTATTATGAAAAGTATGTAAATCTGTTTCGGAACCTGTCCATAAGATGAGTATATCATCTACGTATCTTTTCCAGAACAATATATTTTCACTAAGAGGTGCCTGCATAATTTTTGTTTCTAAATTATCTATGAATATATTTGCTAATAAGCCGCTTATAGGGCTACCCATGGGAAGTCCGTCTTCCAGTTTATAAGTTTTATTAACAAAAGTTAAAGAAATTTTGTTGTGTAGCTGATTTAAATAGTTCTATCAAATTGTCGATGTCTAATTCATCCAAATTATAGTTTTCTGTGTAATTTTGATTATTTTGTAAAATAGTTTTTAGTAAGGTTAATGTTTCTAGAGTAGGAATGTTTGTGTATAGATTTACTATCTAAATTGTAGATTAAGTCTGTTGAATTTTTAATAGTATGTTTTGAATTGTATTTGAGATGTTTTGTAATAATGAGATTTACAGTTTTTGATGGCTTGTGAGCTGGTGATTGTAGAGACGAAGTTATGGGGCGTATAGATTTATCTGGTTTATGTAATTTTATTAGACTATATAAAATGGGTGTGTGTGGGTTGGATTCTAAATTTTGATATGGGAATGTGTTGAACTTAGCTAGTGTTTCTGAACATTGATTGACGCTTTTCCGTAATGATTTGTTATAATTTTTAATTGGGTTTCTAGTTAAGGAGGTTATGTTGTTATCTGAGAATTTTTTTTTAGTTTTTTCTATGTATTGTTCTGTTTCTAAAATAACTATTCCCGCATTTTTGTCAGTTTTAGTTACAGTCAAATTATTATCCAAAATTTATTGTTTAATTGTTTTTAAATTATTGTTAAAAGATTTAGTATTCGGGTTTCTTTTATGATTGTCACATTCACTTACCTTAAAATTTTGTAATGTTTTAGTAATATCTGTTGCAAGTTCTTGTTTTGCCGGGTGTTTTAAAATTTGTGCTTCTAAATGACATGCAATTGTTGGTAAGTGTGGTTCTTTGTGTGGATGTGGTGCGAATTTAAATCCGAGGTTTAGGATGTCTTCTTCTGATGCTGTAAAGGATGTTGTGGACAGATTAGTTACGCGAGGTGGAAAGTTGCGTCTGTTGTTTGCCTGGATTTGGTTGATTGTTTGTTATTTTCGTTGTTGTTCTTCTTCTTTTTTGCTTATTAGACGTTGTAATTTGCGGTGACGTTTTTGGTCTGTTTCGTAATATGTATAAAAATATTTCTTCTTCGATTTGTTCAATCAACGTTTCGTATTCAAGTGTTTTTGAAGTTTTATAAAATATTTTATTTCATAAAATAATGCTATGTGGCTATCGATTTCGTCTTATAAGACATTTTCAGGCCTACAACTGAAAATAAAGTTTACAATAGTATACATGGTGTTATATTATTTAAATTATGTAATATAAAAATAAAAAAATTGAAAAAAAAAATTAGTTTTTTGAAAAGTTTTGAAATTGTATAAGTATTATAAAAATATATCAGTTTATATAATTTTTAATATAAAATGAGTTTATTAAATATACGGCTGAAAAGCGACATTGGAGTATGTTAATAATGTAAGATTGGAGATATTTTTGAAAATTTTTAGGTTAAGTGAACATGACAATCATAAAATTAGAAAAAAAATAATTTTAAGAAATGAAATATATATAATATATTACATAATATCTTTAATATAATTCGTAATTAATTCATAAATAAAAAAAATAATAAAAAAAACAGTATTGACGGAGATTCGAACCCCAACCTCTAAACGTCATCTCATTCCACAGTCAGCTACCCTAACCATTCACCTACAATGACAATTGCAAATATTTTGATATTACATAATAAAATATTGAAACAAATATTTATTGTCAGATATTTATAATTTTCTCTGATTTACGCAATGATAATAATGTAATTAATATTAAATAAGGTACACGAAGTAATGTACTATTATCATGCTAAATAGCATGGCTTAATTTTATGCCGGACACTTTTTATTCACAAAAATCAGTTTTCCCATGCTAAACGCCTATGTCAAGGTTTGCTGGGGACACACGGTATATATATATATATATATATATATATATATATATATATATATATATATATATATATATATATATATATATATATATATATATTTTAATTAACATCCTGTATATATATATATATATATATATATATATATATATATATATATATATACAGGATGTTAATTAAAAAGCGGGCCATAGGCGTTTAACATGGGATATCGGTTTTACCTTACGCAAAACTTTCCATTTAATTTTCGACAGCAATGTTTCAAATAAATGTTGTAAAGAATTCAATTCTAGACTTAAATCAGTAATCAGATTTTATTTTACATGTTTAATAAGCTGTAAATTCCAAGTTGAAATTATATAAATATTGCTCATTTGTAGTGTTAGCCATGGAATTTAAACAAAATTACAAAGAAATGCCTAGCGTTTGAATTGTCGAAATTTTAATTTTGCAGGTTACATAATAAAAATAAATAAAATCTGTGCAGTGATTTAGATGTAAATTATAAATACAAAATATTTTTAGGAACTTAGGTGTAGAATATAATATCTGTAATTTTTATTTGAAAATGGAATTTCTGACGGTTCATATGATAATGCATTTCTTTAAAATTTTGTGAGCGATATTACTAAAATTTAAAATTGGATTTTACAGGTTACTAAACATGCAAAATAAAAAATGATTAGTGATTGAGATGTAGAATTAAATTTTCTTTTTCATTTATTTGAAACTTTTTTGCCCAAAATTAAATGGGAAGTTTTGCACAAGGAAAAACTAATTTTCTATGTTATACGCCTATGGCCCGCTTTTTACTTAACACCTGTATGTATGTATGTATATATATATATATATATATATATATATATATATATATATATATATATATATATATATATATATATTATTAATTATGACAAAAGCACAAGAAAACCATGTGCTTTTGTCATAATTAATATAAGCTCTATCTTTATGACATTGTAAACCAAATGTATAGTTCAAATTCTTTATTTTTAAGTAAATCAATGACTTTCAAATAACTTCAACAAAACTGTCCTGATGAAGTGTACAATCCAAATACACGACAGCTTGACAGATTTTAAAAGAATCTACTAAATCAAATTTAAGCCCAGAAAACATCCCACTGATATACCCACTAAAATTTATCTCTTTAACTAATCGACAGTGACGATTAAATTAAATCTAACCAGTAATATAACTCGGCGAGAGCAACAATATTTCTTGATAACTTTTTCTCGACATCGCATATTTTTTTAGCATTTTTACCACCCCGTAAATTGACGAGTCATTCTAAATATTTTTGTGATAATTGAATGCAGTAACAATAGCTATGAAAAATTTTGTTTTAGCAATTGACACTCCTGTCAACTGTTGCAATTAAATTTTGACATTAGTAATAAATTTGTTTATACGGTAAAATTCTGTCAAAATGCGAGTACACAGACATTGTAATTACTTACCTATGGTTTATTTTTTTATTTTTTTACTCGTATCTGTACTACATTTTACTTGACATCACGGTTGACATAAAGACAGTGTCATGGAGTTGCCAACGCATTTACACGGAGCGTTGCCAAATCATCACCAAATCATTCTGTTCTTAATACTCGCACATTTGTTAATCTTGTACATCTTTATCACATCTTAATACGGAGTGTCACGTATGACAATTTTAAAAAAAGCAACAGTTATATCCATAACATGTGCAAAAAGTTCTGTTTTCAGCACATAACAGACTTCAATTTTGGGAATAGCCCATAATGTTCATTAATGAGACTGAATTTACTTGGGAAGGTGTATTTATTATGCACAATACACATCTTGACAGACGAAAATGATGTAAAAATTTTCATTAAAACATATTTGAGAGGGAACAATAAATGGGCGACTAATTATTTGTACTCGTGTACCTCTTTTAAATGGACAAAAGTTTGTACTTACATTTTTTGAATAACGTATTTAAACTATTATGATTTATCGACCATAAATAATCATCTCATAACCTAATAACTATGCTTTTGCTCTTCCAGTCGTGACCTCGCCCCTCCTTGTCTTCCACTATTCACAGGTGATTAAATCCTGGTTTAATACACAACTTTATAATTTTGTTATCCAAAATTATATTTCTTTATTTTAAAAATTGTACTATTACGAATTAATAAATAATAAATGTTATTTCCGTTGATTCGTTTATTAATTGCTGGGACTGCAAGTGTAACCGATAACCGACAATTTTTGAGCTGTTTGTATCCCACTTGATTACGACAGCAGCCATTTGTTCTCCATGGGCGCGCGCCGAAATATGCAGTAAATTTTAACTCAAAATCTAAAAGACTTAGAAAAAAAGTTATAAAGAAATATTATTGCTCCCGTCGAGTTACATTACTGGTTAAATTTAATGCACTTATTTCATTTACAACCTATATATATATATATATATATATATATATATATATATATATATATATATATATATATATATATATATACATAAACGAATAGGTACTAGCCTGATTAAAATGCACAAGTTCTTACACAAGCACTAAATATTTCAAAACAAAATAAACAGCACAGGTATCATAAGTTTTACCTCCACCTCTTGCTAAATGCAGGGATGATTTGAATTTGAAAATAAACCCGACTGTATTTAATACAAGACATCTTGCGGCTTTAACAGGTAGTTTAACCTCTAGTGCCATCCTACGGTAAGCGTGATAACTACGTGAAGACACGCCTCCAAGATTTAGAGGTAAAAATGTTTGGTCTCAAAAAAACCAGGGAGTGCACATACTGGTTATAAACGAGCGAAGCGGTCAACCGCTATACTGTGGTAGAATACTATATAGCTTTACGCAAGATTTAAAATAGACTGGTTAAGCCAATTATCGATTTCATTGTTTCTGAAATTCTGAGTGATACGTGTTTCCTTGAATATCCGCTAAATGCGTTACGTGACAACGACCCTATTATAGCCTAATGTCAAATTAGAAAAATAAATATATTATAAACATTTTTGATGGGATTTTATATTTTTTTTTTCAAAATGATTAGTCAGCCAAGTCGTTATCATATTGCGCCTCTAGCGGAAAAAGCGAGAAAAACGTATTACTTTGAATACGCGTTTTAAGGAATGTGACACAACCAGTATATTTTAAATCATGGCTTTAAGATATGTTTTCAGTTTGGTTTTCAGATTACGACGCATGTTATAATGTGATTTGCACACATGCATAATTCGTATTCAATCCCTCCACAGCGCTTATCTTTTTGCTGTACCTCAAGTCAATGCAGATAAAGTTTTCTAGTTATGACGTAATAAGAAATCTAATTGTATTTAATGAAACATGATACTAGTGTAACACGTTTGCTTAGCGGCACCCTTTTGTTTAAATTATTGCAGCCGGACGGCAAGATTAGTTATGGATCTTGCGTTCAGAACTTTTATGTTTGTAAAGTATCCTATTTTTTGTAAATTTCTAAATTGCTTTTCGAAGTTAAAGTCCTTGTTAGTTTTTTGGGATGGGTTTAGTTTTTGACATTTTGTGAAAATTATTGGGTGTTGTAAAAGTATTTTTAAAAGTATAATATTACAAAAGAAAGTGCTAGAATAGACTGATGTATCTCAGCAGGGGAAAAGCAATTTCATTAATTCGGTTGAGTAACTTTTGTCACATAGGCCAAATGTAGAACGCCGTTAGGAATTCACTTCTGCCCTCAAACACCCGAAATGTTCTCAGTTACTTGACCAATTATATTGTGTTAATTTATAAGTTGGCCAATAAGGGTATGAAGGTTGGACTTCCTTGTTGGAAGTTGGGTGAAAATCTAGTAAAGATGGTTTTGAGATGATCTCATCTCGAGGAGTCTTGATCTGACTGTTGATTGTGACGTTGTTCTCTTTTCCATTCGACTGTTTTTAATTGTCTTAGTGACTTATAAATTTTTGTTGTTCTTGTGACTAAAGTAATTGTTTAAGTCTGCGTTCTCCCAAGTTGTTTAGAGTGTTAGTTTAAATTTAATTTTTTCTTTATTTCTTTAAATTAACTGTAAATATTGTAGTGTGTTAGTTTAATAACAAAGTGCTTCATTCGAGGCCGCCCAGTGATGAAAAGTAAGTAGCCTGATAGATTATTTGATTCTTAGTAGTTGGTGTTGAATACCTAGCGCTGATAGCAATTCAGTAAGCTTAAAGCTTATTCTGAGGTCGCCCTTTTAAAAATTTAATTACTTTTATGGTACCGTCTTTTAAACTGTAGTCGTCACGATCATTAGTCATTAGTCCTTGTATTGTTGTTTACCATTTATTATTGTGTAAATAAATAAGTTCATCTACCAGTTCTCAGTTTTATTTGTTTAACTTCTCCCAAGTATTTTCAGTTATTGCGGAAGAGTAAGTATTCTGTGTGAATATTGTTTATTTTGTAAATTAATCTTTTTCATACTCTTTGTATTGAGTCCTGCTATCCGAAGACTTTTAAAACACGGATTGTGGTGGCAGTGATACCCTTGATCCAATTTAAGTTTTACATTGATTAAATTAGTGTTTCACTTACGGGTCAAGTATTGAAACAAACCGTTTTAAACGGGTAACAGGAAAGAGTTATATTCAAAATTGTATTGTATTGTTATACCAATCTCTGCTAGGCTGTTTAAAAAAGACCATTATAGGGCTTTACAGTTCACATTAGAGTAACTTGTAGTTCGTATCATAGATTTGATTTTTTGTTGTTTTATTTGTTCACATGAAATAATTAATAACCAAATTATTGACGTTTCGATTGTAGTTGAGTTATAATTAAATTGTTAAAATGTAATTATATATTAATTGAAGTATGTTTCATCAGCACCTTTGTTCATTAATTTTAACAATATAGGTAATTCAAGACTTTTAGTATAAAAGATCTAAAAAGATCATAAACAAACAACAATGTCAATTATTTAGTTATAAAGCAATCCTTGTGAACATATATAATAAATAAAAGTATTTAGATGTAAATGTGATATAAGTCTGCAGGTTCAACAACTATGTGCCCGCAAAAGACTACAGCAACAGCGCAAAATCCTCGAGCGCCTTTGGGATGATATACAGCTGCGTAGATATACACGTCTTTTGTCTTTTCGGTAAAATATGTTACCAGTATCAAAATTTGTATATGTAGGTTGACATTTCCTGCATTGCTTAATATTTATGAAACATTTAAAAACATATTCAAAGACATACCATCAAAGTTCTTCGCAGCAAATTAGAACACAGAACACAACATATTTGTTCACCACTAACAACACAATATTTATAGTACTTTCTAGAATTGAACTACTACTCTGAATAGTTTGATTCTGAGCTTTCCGTAAACATGTATTTCGTCCCGATACCGATGAATCTAACAAGTGAGGCCCAATGTTACCGAATTAATTTGACGCCCCACCAAAATAGATTGTCGTTCATTTTATAAATGCGTAACTACGAAGCTGTTTACTATTATTATTTGTTTATGCTAAGTAAACTGTTTATTATAAGTAAGATAACAATGTTGAATGAATTATTTTTTCGTTATGGTACGTTACATCAGTGATGAGCAAACTATCGTCATGGCGAGCTAAAATCAAATAATCGATTCAGAGCGCAACGTCAGCAATCTAACTGGTTAATAATAGTTCTATATTTTAAACGTACATGAAGCATATAAAATCAACATCGTAGTAATGATAAATGAAAATAAACATTTGCCTACATATACCGATTACGATCATTTAAGCTTCACGTTTCAGATTGATGTTCGTATAAATCATATTAACCCTAAATATGTGCAATTTTATAATGAATTATTCCATTGTTAAACAATAATACTACTGCTTTCTACTATTATTTCCAAAATTCTAAAGGTACTTACCTAAGAACGAAAATCATTTTAAGAAACGTAAAATATTACCATTCTCCAATAAATTATAAACATAAACACCGATTTTTCTCACTTGAGCTTCACGTCATAGTTTGATGTTTGAATGAATCAAATGGTATAGGTACTATTGGTAGAGATTTAAACGTGATTACCAGCAGATCTCAAACAGTTTTCTGTACAAGGCAATTACGTCATATAATACGTCATAGACTAATCATGGTTATACTCATAAAATACGAATGTGTTGTCCTTTTCATTTTCTAAAATTATTCTAACTTTTTACAAACTATTTTAACGGACTGTCTATCGGTGTAGAGTTGGAATAAATTTTTCTTCATTTATGTTTACACTTGTAACAAGTAATAGATTGCAACTTTTTTTTTGTTTCAATTTCAGACCACTTTCATAATCATAATTATTTATGTGGAGTACGATGATCGACTGGTAGCAGAATGGAAAATTGGGTGTCCGATCATTTCCCAATTTTCCATAATTATTTATATTCGGACCGTAATTTAAATTTGTCGTTTGAAATTCATGTGTGCGAAATTGTTCAAAATTTAACCTAAATTTATATATTTTATACTGAATTATCTCATTCTTAAACTAAAATAGTACTTCCTTTCAAGGCCGTCACGCACTTGAGCGACCGAAGCTCGGCGAAAAGAAGTTTTTTCATTCAATATATTATTACGTGTATACGCGCACTTTGGAGCAGCGAAGAGCAAAGCAACGAGGCGAAATCGGTGTATAACAATGACATTGACACATTTAAAATGTCGAACCTAAATTTCAGATATTTCAGTGTTCAAAAAAAACTCGGAGTAAGTTATGAACAAAGACGTCCGATCAAGGACATCCACGATTTGTATGAATCAAGATTTTGTTCTGTCACATTCAATAGTGTCGTTCACTTAGTTTTTACGATGGTACATAAGATACTACTGTTATTTTATTATTGCAAAAATATATATGTTATAGTAAAAGCAATCAAAATTCAAAACTAAATCAACTAGTAAGTTTATTAGCAATATAAAACCAAATATATGACAAATAAGAAATTAACAAACTGTCATTGTCAGTGACACTGACAGAAAATTACGTTATTCGTACGGCTAGGAATCAAGGTAATATATAATAATAAATAAACTTACGTTACAGCGAAAGCATTGTTAACAACAAGCATCGTTTTAAATGGAATGTCCTAATTCAGTCGAAATAATATGAATTTTTGAAAGACAAGCGTGTTATAGTAATCCTTATCGCACACGCTTCTTGTGAGAAATGAATATATGCTAATTTGTTAATTCGTTCATGATAGTGATGACCTTCATCGGAAATCTTTCAAAAAATTTACTGTATGTGAATTCAAAGTATTTAATTACATGTCAATATTACAAGAGATATTGTCAAAATTGTTATCTAAAGAAATCAAAGCTTTTCGTAATGAAACTTATTTTAGAAATGGAAATAAATTAGAAAATGGCGAACGGCAGTACACTGTATCTTTATTATCCTTTTTCCTTAAAATTACATTTCAAGATCTATTTTGACAATGAGGTGTAATGGAGGGTGCGTATGGTGTACTGAAAAGCACCCTCGTTGACGTACTGAATTAAATCGCAGACAGCCACAGTAAGAATATAAATAAAGTTGTACTTACCTGTGTCACTACGCTAACTTGTTCTGACACTGGAAAGGAGTTGACGGGGTTGATGCAAAATTAATTTAAGTAATTTTTGAAAATAAATAAATTATAATTAAAATTTAGAACAAATATTACACGTAAAAATTAAATAGTACGAGTAAGTTAAACCAAATTATAATAAGAAATAATTGAAAAAAAAATATACGAATGAAGTAAATATGTTGGTGAAACGCTATTTTATACCATCGTGCCACCATACTAGCGAAAATAGTTACTGTTTGTATTGAAAATTTGATACGCAACAAAGCAACAGTAATGAAATTCTAAGAATTCACAACGAACAATGTAGACAAATGTTAATCAGATGAAAAAATAAAAACGAATGACTAATGACCAGCAGCTGTGTGATACGTAGATAAGTTCAGGTCAAATGGAAATTATATTTATAAAAAATAATAGAATGATGTTATATTAATATATTATAGCATTTCTATCAAATATATAGATATGTAATTCTCAATTTATAGTGTACATAATTTTTTCTTTCACAAATTCTGTGTCGATATAATAAGGCTGTATGAAATGAATCTGAACTTGTATTTTGAAACGCTGACGTCAAAACATGCCTGGTTGATTGCAACTTTTTAAAAATGTCATACTTTAAAACGATTTTAAACAACAAAAAATGTAAATAAAAAAAAATTATTCCTACAGATCGATAAATTAAACTATGCTTGTTTGATTTAAACAAAAAAAAACGAACATTTTTTTTGCATGACCTCATTTGACTTTTGACATACGTTTCTCAATAATTCATAGCCTACTCCGAATTAAGATTTTTTTGAACACACTGTATTTCTTGTCTAAAATTGAATTCATAGCTATTTTTCGAATTTCGCGACAGTTAACGTAAACAGGATGAGCCATAACCATATTAAGTACCACTGCTTTTAAGTTTCAATTCAAATTTCATATACATAACTATCCTTCTTTTAATAAGTTCATAAGACAAAGATGAAGCTATTAGACACACGTATCGAAGAAAGAATGAAGGAAATCATACGTAAGATAGAGGTAAATAATACATTACTCGTTATTTTGCGGTTCAGAAATCAATAACGTTAAGCTCAAGTGATAAAGGAGGGGGTAAAGGGGTCCGGTACTAAAAAAAATATTTGTCAAATTATCAAAATTATAACTAATTTTAAATTATTTATACTAAATTTTATTAAAATATATCTATAACTTTTCATTTATAATTCTAAGAAGAAAAAATTCGCGCTATACGGTATGACGTCACAACTTCAAGGTAAATACAGTTGTATTAAATGAAAAGAATATAATTTTATATTATTCAAAATTTCATAATGCGATCACTTGATTGGATAACAGTGCTAAATAACTTTAGTTCTTGCTTTACTCACCAAGAAGCGCACATATTAAAGGCCTGACGTTAGTGACGTACCAAACATTTAAATTGAGTGAAATTAAAAATGTATATGTATATTCCAATAACCATACACATTTGGAAAATGTAACAAAATCTAAAATTCGTAATATGCTTGTTTTCAGAAAAAAAAATCGAAGAATGACTACTACCGGCCTTATTCGAGGCTTTTTCTAATCAAATGGACAGCACAACAATCTCGCATGGGTCGGATGTGGCTACAAATTTTAATTTCGTGAAAAAATTAAAACTTATATTTATAATTTTACAACCCTTGAAATAACAACTGGACACACACTTGTTAATATTATCTATCTATTATTTAGGCTAATGATCTTATGGTAAATAAAATTAAAATAAAGTGAATGGCATATCCCCGTATGTCATTAGGAAAAGAATAAACAAAAATTGATTATTAAACTTGAAGCAAATAATTTTATCTCAAGATATTCAATATTTAATAACTTTACCACATAAATATCTATTAATGCAACCAAAGTTATTCGTATTTTCAAAACTAATACGAAAGCATCTATGCACCATATTTTCTAAAATAAACGTGCATAGATGCTACTATCAGGTAGCATCTATGCACGCTAAAAAAATTTAATCGTGCATAGATGCTACTTTCAGGTATCATCTATGCACCATATTTTCTAAAATAAACGTGCATAGATGCTACTATCAGGTAGCATCTATGCACGCTAAAAAAATTTAATCGTAAATACAAATAATATAGTAGGTGGGCACTTGGGTGGGCACAAGACTTTCTAGGGTGGGCACGTGACCAACCTGCCCCCCCCCCCTTAGCACCGCCACTAAATTTCAGTCGCGATCACTTGTTAATACGATGCTACTTTTGCATACACCGCAATATTTCTGGCTTATTTCGAGTGGAGGTGAACAAATTCGCGAAATGAAAGGAAAGAAGTGTAAATTTAATCAATTATTAGTTTTCCTTTCCAATACTTACTTTGCAGTTTTTCTTAACCATACTCGAAAAAAGAAAATATTTTGTTAGTCCAAAATTACAACATTCATTTCTTCATCGTCCTCAAGTTTCGTCCCCCGAAGTTTTAAGTTTTAAATACAGTCAAACAGTGAATAATCCGTCAAAATTCAAAATCGACGTCCAGGTACGCAAAGTTTTCCGTTTCTTTAAAAACGTCATACCATGGGCTCGCCGTACGAGTTGTAGTCTCAAAGTCTGTCTCAGTGTCTTGTAAGATTCATCTGACCCACCACCGATCACTATACTTATTTGTACAGCGAGTTACCATACAATAAAGTTGTTTTGTACATTATGTCAATGGGGGACTTATGAAATTGACGTCACACAACACACATCCTCCCCTCCAGTCCTATGTGTCTTTGGAAGAAAACGGCATGCTCGAAGAGAGAGATAGTTTTTTATTATCATGGCCTCTCTTCTTAACGTAATTCGATTTTATATTTGCTCTTTTTTATTTTGTCGTGGTGTTTGACGTATGTATGATGAGTGATCAGTTTTCTTACAACAATGATTTGTTAGCTGATGATAAATTCTAAAAACAAATTATACCGAAACACAAAATTGTCCAACACATTTAAATAATGTTTTAAATTCTATCAATGAGGTCATGGTACTGCTTTACAATCTGTCTCTAGAAATGACAAGCAGCCGAGTAGCGGTAGCGAGATATAGGACTAGTTACTACCACCACTATAACCCCAACTCTAGGTCCCGATTTACAGAGAAATGTAATGCTGCGATCATTTCTTTTTTAACAAATTACACTGCAATCTTTAGGGTTTCCATTATAATGATATATAGTTTACATAATTTATTATTTTATACACTTGGAATGTTAAATAACCCTATGATTTTAAAGTAAACAATCAGAATCTTCTGGCAAACAAAATTATAACTATACAAAGTTTAGCTTCAGAAATACTTTATTAAAGTCGTGAATTCATTCATATTTCACCCAGTGTTGGATAAAAGACGTGATGGTATATTTCTTTTTTCATAAGATAAATAAATTATAGTTCATTTTAATTTAATTATAGCCAGTACTAATAGTAAAATTTAAAACTTAATTGTAATAGGAATAAAAATACTTGTTTGCAAGTTTTAGAAAAGATTTTATTAATAGAAAAAAATAAAACTATTTTATAATATAATAATTTACCGTCCTTTGAATACTAAATAATGCTGTTTGCAGAAGGTTGTGATTTCTCTTGTTTCTTCTAATTTAATGTCTTTAGGAAATCTAATAATAAAAAAATATTATGTACTTTTATACATACTTTATTTCTTTTCAAACTAAAGCAAATTATTTATCTGTGAAATGATATACGACTTTCCTCCCCCTTTTTTCATTCTTTTTATTGCAGCCACATGCAACAAATAAAAAGGTAAATAAAAAATTGTGGAATTATATTAAATTAATGAATAGTAGTTTAAATACTTTCATATTTTATAAATATGACTAATATACTCGTATATTTAATAAAGGTATATATTTATACGGATATCCATTCCCTTTCAATAAGTAAAGTAAATTTATGATTATATTTGAACTTGAATTTAACCTAAATACAACATAAATGTTAAAACATGCTTAAATTATACATACAGTTAATAATTTAAAAATATGATTCGTATTTACTATATGTTTACTTCGAAAACAGTTTTTAAAAATGTAATGATACGTAAGTTTTTTTTGCAATGACTTATAATTTCTTGGTTCATAATTATAAAATAGTAAATTGCAGAAAATCAGAAATGTTGAAACTATTTATTTTCATTTTCTTTATAATTTTATGACTTTTCTTATCCGACTTATTTACTTTTATATGAACTGCAATGCAATGTAAAATAATTTGTGCCAGCTGAGAGTTGGGGTTATAGTGGCGGGAGGTAACTAGTCTCATTTCACTCCGTGCGCTTGTTGGTTCTATTTTCTATATTAGTTCTATATTGGTCTCTCTCTTCGAGTTTGTCGTCTTTGTCTAAAGAGATTACTTCAGAACTCAGCAAATGGCAACAATAAAATTCTAAAATCATTAAGTCCCCATTGTGTTCTTGTTTTTCGTATCAGCAATCCCGTGCCAACTTGCTGCACCCTGCACACTATCCCCAAAATAGCATTGCTGTACAGTACTTCATTATCCACATTCAGAAAAACAGTTTTCAACACCTAATTTATTATAACAAATTAACTACTTCTATATTATTCAACAAATATTTTGTTACTTACGCAGTTCAAGCGACCTCTTAGACTTTTAGACGCTCAATAATTTTGCTTAATATTTGTTATTGACCTGTGATAGACAGAATTCTTGTTTTTATAAAACCCCTAGTTATTTTATAAAATGCAGCTAAATTGTCTAATCTTCGTTGACTTAGCGTTTTATAAAACGACGAACAGCTTACGGCCACATTGTAAAATGAATATTTTCGCGTGCAATTTCTCTAAACACAGCTCAATCTGACGTACAAAACCCTCGTTTGGAAAATTCGGGTTGAATTTTGTGCATTAGGTTATATTTTTAGGTTATATTAAGCTATATTTAAAGATATATACAAGTAAGGCGTTCGTTGGTTTATAAAAAGTATAAATTTTATAAATACACTATAACGATGTCAGCGAAGATTGAACAATGTGGCCACGTTTTATAAAATGTCTAGGAGTTTTATAAAAATACGAATTCTACAATCTGGCTACGACAGAGCAATATTAATGACATAATAACCAACTGGAGAGAATACTGTATATTTGTGAAATACATTTTGTCAGTCTGTCTTTTTGAAATATATACTAAGTACAATATTCAAATGTCAACAAAGATAACTGGGAAATACTGTAACATGTGAATTCAAGTTTTGATTTTGTATGAATTTTTTAAAAATTACTGCTGAACCCAATTCCGCTGCACCACCAGCTGCAGAATTGTTCGGCCACCTCTTTCCAAATTAGGGAGGTAAGCGAAGCGTGAGGCACTGAGCGTGAATCTCCCTAGGTACAAAAATATAAGTAAATATTTCCTCATTGCTTATATCTCATTGTTTCGTGCTTACTTTTTAATCACAGATTTGGAAGTCAACCACCAGGCACCTTCTCACGAATTCTCAAATCTGTTGTGGAGAACGCAGCCCAAAGCTCAGATCTGTGTGAATGAAAATTTAAAATATGTATCTAATTTCAAGTTTCATTTCTTCTTTACCCCAGTAAGTTATAAGTTACTTAATACACTTGAATAAGGTACCTTATAAAAATAACTCGATGCAGATCGGCCCTTTTGTTAAAAGGTTAGTGGCTAAAAGCAACTCTTAGATCTAATAAAACTTCAATTGTGTGAAAATAAGCCCTTTATAACAACCTTTTCATAAGTGCGTAGCAGGCCTTATAATGCTACAGTTCCAAAAATCATACACCTCACAAATGTCAGAGTTCCTAAATCCCATAAGTAATAAAGTTACCCTGACCACCAATGATATAGTGTTCAAATGCACAATCCCACAAGTGATAAAACGTAACAATGCCACAAGTGTTAATCGTACAGTTCCCATATCCCACAAGTGATAAAGTTACCCCTGTCACCTATGACGTCATGTTCAGAATGCATAATCCCACAAGTGATGAAATGGGATGAATTGTGACAGGATGAATACATTTTCAATGTTACATCTGTAATATTGAATATGACGCTGGTTACATGAAACCGTGAAAAAATCAAAGTTTAAACTGCTCTCTAATCGGTAATCGCTAGAGTAAATGAACTTTAAATAAACATTGAGGTCTAAGTACTTATCTTGTTGCTCGTTATTTTTATATTTTTTTAAAGAGTATTTAAATTTCTGGATGTGGAATAGCATATTCTATAACTAGTTTGAAATAAATAATTTCCGCACGAGCGAAAAGTTTGCAGGCCGAGCCGCGGGCGAGGTCTACGGTTTCGCGAGTTGCGGAAATACTATTCTATTCAAAAATCAACGAATAACGTGCCAAACAAAGATGGCTTAATTTGACTGCTTGGTACAGAATAATATTCTCTAATAGTATAACAAAATGTGCTCATTGTATAATAGTTTTTAGTTTGTCATTATGTAAGTTTATTTGTGAATATTTGAATTTCGCGCAATTAACCTGTACAATGCTCATATTCAAATTTTCATACTCGTTTTTCATTGAAACACTTTCCACGTTTGTATTACAATATAACATGATAATCCACTGTCACATGGGAGTATGCCATTTCGAGAAACACAGGTTTCAAATTGAACTTTCAGATCACTATTATTAAAAATCGTGACACCCCATCATGCACAGATCAATTTTGACGTTTTGAACTGTCATTATGAACTCCATAATAACAGCCATAAGTAACTGTTTATTTGCTAGTCAATTAATAAAATTTTAAATCACTCTCACAGAATTTTAATTCACTCTGCAACAAATAATGCATTTAAAATAATATTAGGCATGAAAATAACACTTACCACAGTCTTTATCAGACAGACCAGATATTTTCAATATTTTTTTACGACACAAATGACACAAAATAAAGCTTGTTTATAATTTATAAATAAACGAATTGACGTTTATCAACACAGCACAGCCTACTAATAATTGATTACTTTTTTATTTTTTGTCAAAATTAAATATTATTATGGTTATTTTATTATTATTAAGTCAAACTTGATTAAAATATTGTATAAACCACGTGTTAAGGATATTTATTCATTCAAAGAATTCAACCCACTCGTCCTACGGGCTCGTGACTTAAACATTCTTTCCATGAATAAACATTATTTTAACTCACTTGGTTACCTATTATCGGTGATATTAAAAATATAAAAACATCACAATATTAATAATACATTGTATACAGGCTGTCCCAAGACGAGCTTACGCTATAGTTATTTTAAAAACTATTCAATATTATTTTACGAAATTTGGTATCTAGAGGATTTCCGACATGCTCAGTTTAACAAAAATATCTTCAAAGCAGTAGTGCTTTCGGTTTAACCGGAAGTAGACCCTATCTTTATTATTTTAAATGGAATGCTATATTTTTTATTTTACCACTGGATTCAGCAGTAAATTTTACATATAAAACAATAAAAACATTATACCTACTCATGATCAATCACTTTCTGCGTAGTACAACTTTTTGATTTTTTCTCTAAAAACGACTACAATTTTATCACCTCGAGAATGAAATCGAATTTCTAAAATTGGTACATGCAGTTTTATAAAGAAAGCTTTTGTTTATACTACTATGAATTAAAAATCGATAATTTTTGAAAATTATAATTCCTTAAAGTTCAAAAAATTCAAAACACTCAAGTTTTTAAATGAAACACCCCATTTTATATTATTTAAATGAATTCTTTGTTAAAAAAATAGGATTATTTCATGAAGCATATCCTATGTGGAAAGTTGATAGATTTTTAGTAAAATGGAAAATATGTAAATTACATATGTTAGCAGTTTAGTTGGTTATGTTATATTTTCTATTTCTGTTTCTTCGTATTTTACAATTAATATGATAGTAATTCATAAAAATTAATTAAAATAAAAAATAATAAATAGGAACTAAACACAATTTTCTTCTTTTTTCCACCATGGCCCATGTAAATAAATGCAATTTACATATTTTCCATTTTACTAAAAATCTATCAGCATTTAACATAGGATATGCTCTAAAAACTACTTTTTAACGAGGCATTCATTTAAATAATAAAAATTGGGGTGCTCCATTTGAAAAACTTGAGTCTTTTTGATTTTCTGAACTTCAACTTTACGTTTGCGTAAGAATTACATTTTTCAAAAATTGTCGATTATTAATTCTTATAAGTGTAAACAAAAGCTTTCTTAATAAAACTGTTTTTATCTTGCTGTGTTAACTTATTTTTTTAGTTATAGAAACATTATTTTATTTAGATATGAAGACAGTGGGGCGCCTAACTCTGTCGTGATAACAATAACACAAATGTCATCGTGAGGAAATGTGTGTGCAGCTGTAAAGCAATACAGGGAGAAAAGTGGAAGAGACCAAACTATTGGATTTAAAATTCATTATAGTTACATAATTATAAGTTAATTTTTGTTCATAAATTGTAATATTAAGAGGAAATATCACTTGATAATAATTACTTCACTCATGTTGTGTTATAAACGTATTACTGGTTGACTATTCTTAAGGCAAGTTGTAAATAACATTACAAATTAAAAAATATCATTGCTTTATTATATTATTTAAAAAGCTAATTGTATTTTGTTTGATTAAGAAAAACCATCTACATGTATTACGTTTTGCACGTCTTACCCTTTGCTGGCTCAATTTCTGGCATTTTTACCGTTTTTTCTTCTCTATCTTTCCTATAAACAATATAAAATAAATATAGTTAAAATGTTACAGAATAATATTACTATTTACAGGTAAGTAACTTCACTCTATTTTTCTTCTGGTTCTGGTTACGGTAATTTTTGGTACGGAATAACATTTTTTAAATGTTTTTCTTCTAATGACTATAAAAACAATGTAATAATATATTGAAGCATAAATTTATATACTTAAATACTTATATGGAATTAAATTTATAGGCAAAAATTATTGTGAATAAACGTTATTGAATGGTAACATGTTCTTGATTTTTAAGGCGATTGCCATTGATTTTTTAATATTTCAGTTCTTGGGAAATAGTGAACGGTTATGTCTTTACTTGCAAAATTATTGCACTGCGGTAGAACACAATATCTTTTCATTTTGCTGGTCATTTTTGGCTCTTGTTTACTATATAACCCTATATGACAGCACAACGTTTCACCTACGACCTATATGTTTTATCTTGCCATCAGGTGTCAGCTACTGTTGGCTCTTGCTAGGGTACCTTTATAACCAGGGTATGGCCATGGCGTGGCTCACGTTTCGTCCGCCATTACCGGGACATCTGTTATATGTGTTGTTCTTGCTCAAATTATTATGTATTTTCGTGGCTATTTGTTTTATTTTAATGAAAAACACATTTACATATCATTTTAATATGTATTTAAAGTGTAAGTAATATATTTTATCTTATTTCCTTGTGTAGTTTGTTAAGATACCCACCACGATTACTGTCACTGAAAACAACTATAAATTACCAATATTAAGCACAATCATTTAAATTTTTAAAAGGTAAGTTTAGAATATACAATTATTATGTAAATAAGAACTACTGATATTAAATTAGATGTGATATAAACAACCCCTGTCATATATTCTACATAACCTCTAAATGTATGTCTTAATAATAATTGTGTATCTCTTAAATAAATTAATTTTTCTTACCTTTATAAATTCACAGTGTGATAATTTAATATTATTTTATAATATCACATTTATTACAAATAAATAGGAAAATCAATTACCGAAAATGGCCGTGATCTTGGCCCATGGCCATACCCTGGTTATAAAGGTACCCTAGCTTTTGCCAATTATATTATAATTCATAGTACATATTTAACCAGCGCCATCTGTATTCTAATAGGCGAACTAGGTACATTAGGTTTTGTTCAATATTACAGATTAAAGCACTGAAAATCAATTCATCCCGTTTCAATTCATCGCATTTTATCACTTGTGGGATTCTACATTCTGAACATTACGTCATTGATGGTGGGGGTATCTTTATTACTTGTGGGATTTAGGAACTTGTAGCATCGCTACGTTTTATCACTTATGGGATTGTGCATTCTCAATACTACTTAATTGGTGGTGGGAATAACATTATTACTTGTGGGATTTGGGAACTGTACGATTATCACTTATGGCATTGCTACGTTTTATCACTTATCAGATTATGCATTCTGAACACTACGTCATTGGTAGTGGGGGTAATTTTATCACTTGTGGGATTTGGAAACTCTGACATTTGTAAGGCGTATGATTTGTGAACTGTAGGATTATCACGTGTGACATGCTTCGCTTTTCATCAGAGTACCTAGAACGTATACCAGTTGTCTACTGGAAATTTATAATATAGGGAAATGTAAACTAATTTTTTTATGCGACATCTAATCTTTTTATTTGCATATCACATTAACGTTACTCAGCATCATGGAATGGCTGTTGCCGTAATTTAACTAATAAGTATTTTTTTGTTCATTACACAAATATCTTGACGACTATTTAATTTTCGAATAACTTCTTAAAATTATTATTTTTATTTTATTTTATTTATTTGAAACCACTCAACAGGACAAAGTCTCAATTGCTGAGGGTTAGAAAAATTATTACAAATAAAATACAAAAATTACCAGAAAGTAGAAGCATTATGATGAAAAAAAAACATGAATAATAAACATTTGCATATACAGAAATAGATAAATAATTAATTTGTTGATGTAGGATGGTACATTCATAAAAGAAAATCAATTTGACAGAAAGTAGCTAGTTAATGAGTTTTTCAATATTGCCAAAGAATTTGAATATAAATCAATGGGGTTATGCGGCGTGTGAATTGTATTATAATAAAAACACAAGCGACAGATCGGTGATCTTAGTTCATAATTACATTTTGTCATTTTTAAGTTAAAAAGAGTTCGATGCCTGGAATTAATTCTAGGTATAAAGAAATTGACACAAGCCAGTAAGTTAATGTCATCAAAAATATTATTGACAAGTTTATATAAAAAGATAGCCGACTGCATTCTATAGCGGTTCTCCAATGATGTAATTCCAAATTCCTTCAATGCGTAAGTGTAAGAATGACTATGAATATTTGTAGAGTATCCGTTGATTTTACGCAAAATTTTACAAATTTTCTTCGATTTACCTCGATGGCGTTTACGTGGTTTTGATATATTGGATACCAGATTATGTTACAGTATTCTAATTTACATCTAACAAAAGAATTAGACAAGGAGTTGAGAGTGGATAATTTGTGAAAATGTTTGGAACATCGAATGATGAATCCCAGAGCTTTATATGAACTTTTAATAGTAGTATGAATATGATGTGAAAATGTTAATATTTCATCAAACCACACTCCCAAATCCCTATATAATTTTACCCTTTCGAGTAATAAGTTAGCCACTGAATGATGATATTATAGTAAATAATTTCTTTTCATTGTATATGACATCACTTTACACTTATTAACATTAAAAAATAATTTAAATTTTGTAGACCAAGCTAATATATTTTCTGTCACGCTGTAATTGAAAACTGTCTTCTATACAATTTATAGTTTTAACTATTTTCATGTCGTCAGCATATAGTAAACAGGTAGAGTGTTCTAAACAATCAACAATATCCATAATGAATAAGTTGAAAAGCAAAGGACCCAGGTTCGACCCTTGGGGGACGCCAGAACTGGGAATATAATAATTCGAGGTGAAATTGTTTAGGCGGACAAACTGCTTGCGGTTGGTAAGACAGGAGGAAATAAAAAAGTTAAGTGAGGTGAAAAATTAAAGTTAAATTGTAGTTTTTGCAGAGTGATGAACCGTATCAAATGTCACTTACACCGACGTATCAAATGACTTTGCGAAGTCGGTGTAAATGACATCAACCTGATAATTATTACGTAATGAATCAAGAACAGAATTAGTGAAATTTGCAAGATTAATTACAGTGGATCTTCCTTTCATGAAGCCATGTTGAGATGTCGAGATTTTGTCATGTACCGAATTGTAAATTCTATTAAAAATAATTTTCTCAAACACCTTCGAAAAACTTGACAAGATGGCAATAGGACGATAGTTCATTATGTCACTAAGATCTCCAGATTTGAGAATAGGGCAAATAGATGTATTTTTAAGAACAGTAGGAAAATGATTAGTGGACAATGAGAGGTTAAAGAGAATATGTAAAGGCGTAACAAATATATCACTACAACCTTTTATGATATAAGCGGGATTATTATCAGGGCCAGGGTTGCGAGAGGGTTTTAATTGATTAATAGATGATAAGATTTCCAATTCAGAGACAAATTTAACGGATAGTAGATCAAGCTAGTTGAGATTAGAAATATCAGAACGTAGACAGAGGAATAATAGTCTGCAAAGGTTTGAGCGATAGATTAGGTATATGATAAAGTTACATCACCGAGGTGCATAATACCAGGAATGCGAGTCGAGCGCTTCCAAATCTGTCGTGGTTCATTACGTATGTTGGATTCCACTGATTCTAAATAATGTTTGTAAGAAGTCTTATATGGATGATGATATGAAATAATGTTGGTCCGTTTATATAACTCGCGATATTTACCCTTCTCTTTGATATCAGAGATTATTTCTTTTGTAAACAAAGAAGGAAATTTACTTTTTCTTCCCCTAGTTTGCGGAACACATTTATCAAAAATTTAATATATAATAGCATAAAACTTTTCGAAGGCGGCATTAACATTTGAAAAGGATTCTAAAATATTCCAGTTTACCTCAGAGAAAAGTTTGTAAAGTAAATCAAAATTAGCTAGACGAAAATTATGGAAACTAGTGATGTATTAAAGATGTACTAGGAGTTTTGATAGAAGAAGAATCAACATTAGAAGAAATAGAAAGAGCAGGCTGGTGTAAATCTTCATTAACAAGAGGACAGGAATCATGGGAGACAGTACAGGGTTGGTTACACAATATATCGTCAAGAATTTTATTTTTAGAATTATGCAGGGGATATAATTTGGTGCAGCTCTGGCTTGTTTCTGCAGTTCTAAATTTGAAAACTGCAGCTCTAAATTTAAATTTTGCAGTTGCTTTATTCACTTCTCTCTATATTATTTATTATTCAAATAATGTACATGAAACAAGAATTACTAAATATATTTTTAATAGGCTACTTGCGTAGTACTGAAAATCTTATATCTATCACTAAATACCTAAAGTAAAATTGAAAACGTATGTAAGAATATAAATTTTGTTTTTAAAAAATTATTTGTTTTTTAATAAATTAAGAAAGAAGATTTTCTTTGACGTCATTATTTTTAACTGGAGAAAGGGATGGATATTTAAGAATGTAACCTGTAGATGGCCAGCAAATGCGAGTTTTAATTTGATTTTGTCATTAGTTCATTTTTCTGTCACTGTCTCTCAATTTTATTATTTACAATTTGCGTGGTTTCTGTTACTTGTATTACGTATTTCGATTTGTGAAGCAGGATTTTGAAGGATTTTAACTAAACGTCAAACAGATGATCTGTCATGCTTAAATTACCCGCACATGCCGTTGCTATTGGACTTACCGATGTTATTGCTTTACGGCCATTCATTGGTTCGGCGTAATTCTACGTCATACAAGACGGTAATTTAAATATTAAAATTTTATTAATTTTTTTCTGGCCAATTAATGAAAATTTTGCCAAAACAAAAAATATGCCTAGTAAGTTTTTATCGTCTCTTCAAAAATATTAAATAAAAAAATAGCACGCAGGTAGCCCATTATTAGAATGCGCGGTTCCCATTTCACATCTAGTCTTCTAGTTCGTAGTATAAGTTTTCTGTCTGTCGCGGCTTAAATGTACCTATTCTTTTGAATATATAAATAATATGATGATATAATTTTAATCAAATTAATTTTAATTTATTTCCTTACATGAAAAAGATTATACCTGCAACAGCTCATTCTATAAAAAAATGCAAGTTTCAATATGCATGTATTTGACCTTAATCTAAAAAAAATTACCCCCCCCCCTGTCCATGTACAAAAAGTGCAGCACTAATTTTTACCTTCAGTCACCTTTAGGTAAGGAAGGTATTGTCTTTGGTCAAAAAATTCGGTGGTGAGTTTTTGATGAATAAGCACGTTTTAGGGTCCCTACAATACGATTTTACTATTTTTACGATGATGTCTGTATGTGTGTGTGTGTGTGTGTGTGTGTGTATGTATGTGTGTCCGTGTGTGTGTATGTAACAAAATTTTCGTCTACGATAACTTCCATACTACAATTCTAAAAATTATAATTCTTTCGTATTTCTCTTCGTTACATCCATGCGAAGAGCTGATTAGATTTTGGTTAGAATTGGACAACCGGAAGTACCCTCATTTGAAGATTTTAACAGTTTTTCTTGAAAAAACTATGTTAAATATAATTTTTTCACATTTAATGTTATTATAAATATTAAAGAATATTTTATTTTCTATACGATTTGATTGCATTTTATACCTAATATTAAATGGATATAGAGTTAAAAAATTATAAAGAAATTAAATTTCATAAAGTAGCCATAGCTGTGGAAACAGCTACTACGAGTATATTAAGAAAATTTTGATTGAAAGATGTCAGTGTCAAGTGAAATTGACATAGTGTGTTTGTCTTATAATTTTATTGGAAATAGGTACAGGATCTTTTGCTTTCTGTATGGAATTTGTATAAAATACATACAACTGCTTTAAGGTAATGTACAAGAAATAATAATAATAAATATTTTATTTCTGCAGATACATTACACTGTATATAGAAAACGTCACAAAATTATAATTTTCTGTACGAAATTTGCATAAAATACATGCAACTGCCGGAAGGTAATGTACAAGAAATAGAATATTTCATTTAGCAAGGAACTTTCCGTATGATATTTGTACAAAATACATAGAACTGACGGAAGGTAATGTACTGGCCACATCAGATTTTTTGAAATTATGTCATCTGGAATTATGGATGGTGTTATATTGAGTGGCGTTAAATAGAAATTTACAAGAGATAATAATATTATTCAATGTTGAGTGAGAATAATATTCAGACAGATTTGTTATATTTAAATCAGCCAGACTGATGAAATCCTCATGGAGGATGAAAGGAATTGATTCGAGACAATCATATATAAATTTGTGCTGTTCTAAGGATATAGGTGGGGGTGAGTATAAAACAACAATATGGATGAACTTAACAGAAGATAACTGAACTCTAACACAAACTACATCTGCTTTTGAAAACGCGTGAATATTTACATTAACAGGACTAGATTTAAATTTATTATGGACAGCGCAAAAAACACCACCACCTCGCTGTTTGTCAACCATAGCAAGATCACGATGAGATCTATAGATTGAATAGGAATCATTTATTAATTCAGAGTTAAATAGAGTCGGTAAGCCAGCTTTCAGTTATAGCAATGACATCATAATTTGAAGTAGAGCAATTATTATAGAAATCTTCCAACTTTGTGTTCAATCCGCGCGCATTCTGATAATATAAATGCATTAAGAAATAGATTAGACAACCAAAAAGAAAATCACTCACTAAATAATTACCTTAGTATAGTGTAGAATTATAAAAACAAAAAAACAAATATATAGCTAATATAAGAGTAAATATAGACAAGATACTAAACATAAATTTAAATATCTTAAAAAATAAGTACAGCTTGAGTTGAGACAAAACTCAGCTGAAACGCTGAAAGTTAATTATAAATCATGTATGTGCCGGTAATTCCAACAAAAGTATAAAGAAAAAATCTGATGTGGCCAGCACATTACCTTCCGTCATTTCTATGTATTTTGTACAAATTTCATACAGAAAGTTCCTTGCTAAAGATTATATTTCTTGTACTTTACCTTCCGGCAGTTGCATGTATTTTATGCAAATTCCATACAGAAAATTTATAGCAAAAGATCCTATATTTCCAGTAAAATTATAAGACAAACACACTATAGGTACGTTCCATCGGTGTCAGAAATCTTACTACTTCTTCTAGTAGAACCTCAATGATCGTTCTTTTGCGTCAAAAAAATCTGAATATTCCTACGAATGATTCCAACTTCAGTGCTGGAAGCGCTGGTTGGAAGATATATAGATTGGAGATAAATTCAAAATTGTATTAGCCGACTGTCGCGCGTACCTTTCTGTTACATTTGTCAATATTCAGATTAGACTGTGCTCAAAGAAATACCTCCTTTACATTTATATTATTTAATATATTTTTATATAATTATAATCTCTGTAATAACAACATTTTGAAGATCCAAAATAAACATACAGAGTTAGCTTTAGTTGTTAACTAACAATAACACATAAACACTCCCACTGTTCTATCGTATTAATTTTTTACTTGACAGTTATTTGCTACTGAGCGTTCTATTGCTTTAAGAATATTCTTATTCTAGTAGGAATATTTCTGACACCGATAGAACGTACCTTATGTCAATTTCACTTGACACTGACATCTTTCAATCAAAATTTTCTTAATATAGTAGCTGTTTTCATAGCTATGGCTACTTTATGAAATTTAATTTCTTTATAATTTTTTAACTCTGTATCCATTTAATATTAAGTATAAAATGCAGTCAAATCGTATAGAGAATAAAATATTCTTTAATATTTATAATAACATTAAATGTGAAAAAATGATATTTAACATAGTTTTTCAAGAAAATCTGTTAAAATCTTCAAATTAGGGTACTTCCGGTTGTCCAATTCTAACCAAAATCTAATCAGCTCTTCACATGGATGTAACGAAGAGAAATACGAAAGAATTATAATTTTTAGAATTGTAGTATGGAAGTTATCGTAGACGAAAATTTTGTTACACACACACAC